>CAUYQG010180157.1:0-26380 GCA_963574415.1 Tarsius wallacei | reverse complement strand
TTATCTCCTTCCTCTCTCTAAGTCCGCCGCGCCCCCCCCCCCCCCCCCCCCCCCCACAACCCCCGCGGAACAGAGCAAAGAAAAAGTGAACTGGAGAAAAAGAAAAAACAAAAGTAAAAATAACGAAGAGATAGTAAAATAAAAATATACATCCGCAATTCCTTTATGAGGTTTTAGTTCCGTGCCCTCAACCATGGCCCCACCACCCCGCCCCCCCCGCGCGGGGGGGGGGGGGGGGGGGGGGGCGGCCCCGCGCACTTAGAGAGAGGAAGGAGATAAGAAGTGAATGTTAGTAAAGTTTTCAGACACACAGAACAAGAAGTAGAGAAAATTATGTGTCTGCATTTATTTTCTTCTGATTAAACATGCACAGGTGAAATTAAATACCAAGCTTTTTCTAAATAGTCACCAATTCCTATAGCTAAATAATTGACTTAGTGGTATTTTAAAACAGCATTTATATAGAATATGAGTTCATGGTTTTTTATCCTTTATCAAATAAAAAATATTGCACATAGAAAAATTTGGGTTTGTATTACAGGCCAAGCACCCAGCTGAAACAGGTTAACATGCTTTTATGGAAACAACAGATGATTTAGTAAAAGACCAGGTTCAACATTTTTCACTGATGGGAGAGAAGGACAAGTTGTTTTACTTTGAGTAGTGAAAAGAACACACGCATGAGAACTGCAGTTTGGAGTTGCTTGTGAAAGAGTTCCTGATTCCTTTCTGATGGTGGGTGGCATCTTCTGATGTTAACCATGACGGACATGAGAGGGGCAGAGGATACTGGAGGATCCCGTGATCACCCTGATTCCCGTTGAAGTCTGTGACCAAGTAAGATGCGACCATGAAGGAGGAGCAGCCATATCTCCCATCACTAAAGAGACTATCTCAGGGAAACAAAGGGTTGATGCTCAGTGATAAACCTGCAGCTCCAGCTTCGGTTCATCTTGCAACATTCTGAGAAGTGTTGGAGACTCTTTAGAAACGGAGATGGGTAGTTCTTTTTCAGAGCTTCAGGGCCATCTTAAAGATATCATTGTTAACATGTGCCCTGAGTGCTTTTGTGAATCTACTTAGGACCTAAAATATCCAGTCTCCAAGGAAGGGTAGGTCCCATCTCTATGCATGCTATTAGAATTCCTTTCTTTCTTTCTTCCTTCCTTCCTTCCTTCCTTCTTCCTTCTATGGGATCTTCCTCTGTCATCCAGGCTGGAGTATAGTGGTGCAACCATGGCTCACCACAGCATCAAACTCCTAGGCTCAAGCCATTCCCACATCTTGGCCTCCCAAAGTATTAGGATTATAGGCGTGAGTCACCACTCCTGGCCCCTCCCACCACTTTCTACCTTTCTCAATTTCATCCAATCTTCAAGAATTCTATTAAGTTTCGTTTTTGCCCCATGGCATTTCTTGACATGTCCAGGCAGTGGGGATTTCTGTCATCTATTAGACTTAGTATTGTATGTTTTCTACAGTTTGTATGAATTTTGCTCTGCTGCGATACCAGGTTGCCAAAAAATAAAAAATCACCGAGTAACGACTCCATCTCAGTGTTAGGATGTCATCACTTTATTTCTCTGTATCAAATGTAAAGACTAAGAATTCCCATTGGACAGGATAAAGCACATTCCTCTCAGTTCTTGTTGAGGTTTCCCACCTCACCCATCACACAGAGTCCCCCAGGCCAACATAGTCTGGCGTTGTGTCCTCACTGGGCACTGCTGAAATGCTCCTTTTCCAAGTCCATGTGTTTTTCTGACAGCAGTCAGTTCTGATTCCCATGCCACCTGTGTCTCTGAGAAGGCTGGGGGCCCTAGAACCCAGGACCCAAACTTCCTAGAGAGCCCCAATCTGCAATTTTCCTTGGTAACCCCCACAGAGAGCTATAAGAGTTAAGCCTTAAAAACCCTGGGGTCTTGGGCAACACCCTCGGGTTTCCTCCCACTGTGGGAACTTTTCTGTCTTCTCAATAAATCCTGCTTTAAAAACAAATGAACAAACAAACAAACAACCCTGGGAACTGAAAACCTCGCCCCTAATCTAGTCTCAAGAAATTTTCTGTACTTGCCTTTGCATTTTGTTTCCACTTATGCCACTCAAACACTTCCAAGGAAACCCTCCTCTTCGAGTGACTATCTTCAACGAGTCTTTGGAGATACATCCTCGGGGGGAGCTTGGGATTCACTTTTCTCTTACAATGCTCTCTAACTATATTCATGTTTGGCATTTGCCATGCAGAACGTGATAATCATTGCTGGTTACCTTCTCAAGTTCAGCATTTCATCTGCCCAACCAAATTTTACATTTCTGCAGACATTGACCCTACATCAAAAGTCTTTATGTCCCTTACAGTGCCAGGCTGACAATGACTTGTTTTTATTGACAGATGGAGAAAAACAGTCAGGTAGATTTTATTTTTTCAGTTTATTCTGCTCTTTTTCTCTTTGCTGAAATTGCCAGCAAGTCAGATTTTCTTGTAGGGCCCTTTTTTTCTTTCCTTTTTTTTATTTTATTTTTATTTTTTTTTTAGGAGAAAGAGATTCACTCTGCCTCTAAATACTATTTATTTTTTTAGATCCTGGTTCAAACGTCATACCTTCTATAAAACTTGCCCTGATTTCTCTAAATAGGAGTAAAATTCTTTTCTGCAATCCCCCCAAGTATTTTATCCCCTTTATTTCCTTTTTCTCATCCCTAGATATTGAAGAAGTAGGAGTGAAGTGGCTAAGAGCACTGATTTTTTTTTTTTGCCAGCCCTCAACAGACTAATACGCTCTCCTCAGTGCTTGCACGCTGGTGGAATATTGACTGTTACTCAGACACTCTTTATCCTCTACTATTTATTTTTTAAGTTTTCTACTCATCAGTTTTATAATTTATACACAAGGAGCACAGATTTTGGAGCCAAATTACTTGAGTCCAAAATCTAACAATGCTTCATCTTAGGTTTATGACTTAGGCAGTTTTCCTCATTTGAGAAATAGTGGTTACAATAGTACTTATCTCATGTAAGAATTATTTGAGTTTATACACAGAAAGCTTTTGGGACAAAGCAGGGTTTTTGTCTGTTTTTTGAGGGGGTTGGGGTTCTCACTCTGTCACCCAGGCTGGAATGCAGTCATAGCATGATCACGGCTTCACACAGCCTCGACCTCCTGGGTTTAGGTGATCTTCCCACCTCAGCCTCCTGAGTAGCTGAGACTACTGGCGTGTGCCACCACACGCCTGGCTAATTTTTTTATTTTTATTTTTTGTAGAGACAAGATCTCACTATGTTGCTCAGGCTGGTCTGAAACCCCTGAGCTTGAGCGATCCTCTGTCTCAGCCTCTCAAAGTACTGGGATTGCAGTCATGAGCCACCATGCCCAGCTTCGGGATTTTTTGAGTTGGAGTCTCACTCTGTCGCCCAGGCTGGAGTGCAGTGGCACACTCACGGCCACCCCAGTGTTGACCTTCTGGGCTCCAGCGATCCTTCCACCTCAGTCTTCCAAGTAGCTGTAACTACAGGTGCGCGCTACCATGCCCGGCTACATGCCCAGCTTCAAAGTAGACATTTAACATGCCTTAACTATTAATACATGCTGATTCAATTAGTGGTATTTTATTGTTATTTTAGACATTCCTAATCACAATAATAAAATGGAAATAACTTGGAATAAATGGGAGAAAAAAGATATAACAAATAAAAATAAATGTTAAAAATAAGTCACTGACAGAACTAAACTAATAAAATGATTCATAAACAAGGCTCCTTGGTGGTCTGCTTTAAAGAAAAAAATAATCTGTAGGTAGCATATCAGTTTTTGTAGAGTGCTTTTAAAGTTCCTGAGTGTTTAGAACAATTTGCTCTCTCCAGCACTCAAGAGACTTAATCTGCTTTAAGCAATGTTTTTATACACAATGTTTTACAAACCGAATAAATAAGGGCGTGGTTGTCTATACTGTATTCTTTTAAATGTTACATGATGTCTAAAGGATGACAAATATTAACTTGGCCCAAATCAATGAAGGTTTCCAGCTTTGTAATTACTTATCTGAATATACCACATACAAATTACTTAGAATCCATGTAGGCACTGAGTTGTGCCCATAGTTTGCTTTCCAAAGGATGGCAGCGATGTGGCTTTGTTTGGGTTTCCATGGAAACAAGCTCAGAGATGGAGGTTTGTTTGCAGGAGGTCTATTGGGGAAGGCTCTGGGGAACAATACCTGCCAGGGAAGAAGGGAAGCAGGATTGGGCAGAGGAAGATGAACGATGGTGAAGGCACACCAAAGTCTCTTTTGATCCCATTGAGTGTTCTGGAGCTTGGGTGGCCATTCAGAGTTATGCAAATGAAGGTCAGTGTCTGAGCCTTTGGATAACCAAGGCGACTCACATCCACACTGCTCCTGCACACGCTCCAGCCTGGGGAGGGAAGGGGTATGACACTGGGCCAAGTAGATCCCTTTGGCTACTGGCAATTTCTAAAGGGTCACTTCACTGGGAGCCTACAGCAGCCAACGCTCGAGGAAGCTGAGGGAATGAGTATGTTGGGATATGGTTGCCATATCAAAGAGATAGCAATTCATATAAAAGAGACAACAATATATATGACTTGACTGTAATATTCTGGTTCTGAAGCAGGTGACATAGACTCTATGGCAGATGCTCCTTGACTTACGGTGGGGTCATGTCCTGATAAACTCATCATAAGTTGAAAATATTTTAAGTGGAACATGCACTTTGGTTTTGTTTTGTTTTGTTTTGTGTGTGTGTGTGTGTGTGTGTGTGTGTGTGTGTGTGTGTGTTTGGTAAAGATAGTCTCATTCTGTTGCCCAGGCTATTATGAGCTCCTGGCCTCAAGGAACCCTCCTACCTTGGCCTCTCAAGTGCCTGGGATTACAGGTATAAGCCACCATGCCTGGCCTGGATATGCATTTAAACACACCTAACTAACCATTATGGCTTAGCCTAGCCTACCTTAAATGTGCTCCTGACACTTACATTAGCCTACAGTTGGGCAAAATAATCTAACAAAGTCTATTTTATAACAAAGTATAGAATATCTCATGGGATATATTGAATACTGTACTGAGAGTGCAAAACAGGATGGTCATATGGGAACTCAAAGTATGCTTTCTACTGAAGTTATATCACTTTTGTACCACTATAAGATCGAAAAATTGTAAGTTGAACAATTATAAGTCAGATTCTTAATTTCAGTGCTGAACGAGGTACCTTTGTGTTAATTGCCCAGGGTCCTTATGTGGAAGTTGAAGACATTACATCAGAAATGGCTGGGAAGAAAGAAGAGAGTCACCTAGATCTGTTTTTAATTGAATATCCATGGACTGCCCCTTATTGAGGCGTATATTGCCTTAATAAAACAGAAACAGATTCTCAACCCTTGGGATTTTTTTTCCTAGGGACAACAGAATGTCATCCACCCCTTGTCTACTGAATTTACCTTGATTCTTCATGAACAAGAAAGACGGGTCAATCTGGCCATTATGAGAACCACGAAGCTCAGAGGCTTTTCTTCCTCTTCATCAGATATGTCCTGAAAATGAGAAAATGGAAGGATTCTGCCTCCATGTTGAAACTTGTGCACATCTTACACCCCTGAGGTGTCATAATACAGTGTATTTGTTTCCAATGTGATTACAACCCAAGGGTAAAAAAATGCATATTAATTGATCCATGCATTTAGGTGAAAATAAATTTGAGTCTCTAGATTGATTTTTTTTCTGAGCAAGCCAATAAAGTGAGTAAACCTTGCATTATTTATCACCAATCCCCAATGCAATGTTACAGGCAGCAGCACCGCTGTGCATTCTGGCTCCACAGGGAAAGTGGCGGGCTACTGGTGAGAAATCAGGTTTTTAGACAGTGTCTGATTTTTACTCTGAGTCTTTCAGTACAGAGCAGAAGGGTCATCTGGAGCTTTCTGTCTTCTTGCTTGTTAGGTGAACAAACCTGTGTACAAGGGAAGACAGTTCATCTGTGACCTTAGAAGACTATAGAGCAAAATGAAACCAAGTGTATTTTTACCAATCGGATGAGTCATTTTTCCCATGAGGTTAATTATCATTAATGACTTTAATTAAGGAGTCATGTGAAGTATTTATCTTGAAAAATGTGGATCCATGTGGTTTGCACTATTGGATTTGAGCTCTCTGCTGTGATAGCATTCTTCAAAACACCCTATTAAGGTCAAATCTCTTTGGTACTATGTGTTAAGGTTGTGAAGCCCGAGGACATATTCTACAGTGACATTGGCCAGTTTTAGCCTGGCATTTAACTAACTGGGGAGCTAGAATTATTCTTGTTCATTTGAGGCTTCCAGCTTGGAATTTGTAAGATAAATGAGTCAGTTGCATCTATTCTCTAGCAACTAACTGATAATTGGGGCATTTAATCAGAAAACTGACTTGAAGGACTTTAGCCTGATTAGACTGTTGGCATGAAAAAAAGATTCTACTCCTAGTTTTTCTCATTCATGCACTATATTAACACCCTAACTCCAGATCAAGCCCAAATCTAGCTTGTCCAAGAATATTTTATGAAGAAATGGGTACTTATGAAAATGCTTGGCCGGGCTCGGTGGCTCAGCCTGTAATCCCGCGCTTTGGGAGGCTGAGGTGAGTGGATTGCCTGAGCCCGCGGTTTTGAGACCTGCTTGGGCAACTTGGCGAGACCTCATCTCTACAATAAATCAAAAATCAGCCGGGCTTGGTAGTGCGCCCTGTAATTCCGGCTACTCGGAAGGCTGAGGTGGAAGGATTGCCAGAGCCCAGCGGGTCGAAGCTGCGGTGGCCGGGAGCGGCCACTGCACTCCAGTCTGGGCGATGGAGTGAGACTCCAACTCAAAAAAAAAAAGAAAATGCTTTGTGAAAATGTAATAGATTTAGAAGCTAATTTTCTACAAAATACTCAGGTCAGTAACATTTATTCTGTAATTATTTATTGTTCATCTGCTTGGTGCAAGGAAGTTGCTCATAGGTATATAAATATGAAACACATAGCTGTTGACTTCTAGAAGCCCAGGCTGACCTAAGTTTTACTTCAACCAGAGTATAAATTAAATAATGCTAATACCCTCAATTTCTTCTCTGAAAACAAGATAACCATGAAACTTCGTGGTCTATACAATGAAGATGCAACAAACAAGCCAGGTTTTGTGGTTTGCACAAAAATGGTCAAGATTATACACATACTAGCAAAAGTCAGTAATTTAACCATATTGTGTATTAGAATCACCTGGAATTTTTTTTAAACATAATGATTCCTGGACCATCCCCTAAACCTGTTAAATCAGAATATTTGGGCATGGGAGCTTTGCACCAAGTTTTGAAGCAGCTTAGGTGATTTTAATGTGTTAAGATGTGTTGACATAGGCAAATAAGATGTTACTTGACTTTAAGGGTATGGATACAGAGTTGTAGCATGAAATGGTGAATCCTAACAGTTTGTGAGACCACAGGAAATATAGGTGTGGGTATAAAAGGGTGGACTGGAGACTGGGAGCACAGTAGCCAAGAAGTCATCCTCTGGCACCTGAATCTGGTCCTACGATTGCCTCTCTCCACTTGTGAATGCACGGCATTGCTTGCCAGAGAAACAACTGAAAAAGGGTGGCTCTGCCTCACGTCAGCTTTCCAATCAAGCAAGTATCTTTGGAGGCTTTTTTGCTTTTGCGGAATAGGAAGATGCCATAAAAAAAAATGGGTGTAATGGATGTTGAGCTCTACAATGTAAATTTCCCTCACTGCCTGCCAATATACGAGGGGAACTCCAAAAATGGAATTTGTTTATTAAGATTTGTGTATTTATTCTTACATGTTTAAACATCAATCACCTTCAAAGTACCCTCTGTTTGATGTAATGCACCTATCAAGATGCTTTTTCCACTGCTCAAAACGTTTTTGAACTCGTCAATTTTGATGCCTTTTAGTGCTTCAGCCATTTTTTGTTTCACCTCTTCCATTTTGGCAAAACGTTTCCCTTTGAGGACTTTTTTTCATCCAGGGGAACAAACAACAAAAAAAGTTGCTTGGGGTGAGATCAGTTGAATAGGGAGGGAAGAGTGCAGGAGTCATGCTGTTTGTTGGGTCAAAAACTGCTGAACACTCAGCACAGTGAGTTGTCATGGTGGAAGAAACAGCCACCTGTGGTGGAAAGTAGGGACATTTATTTCATAAATCAGGACAAAACCATCCTAAAAATTCCAGATGAAAACTTTGATAGACCATTTGATCTGAAGGAACAAATTCCAAGTGTTCCACAAAGGGCCCGTTCTCCATAAGATAATTCCAGGGTTTTTTTGGGTACCCCCTTGTAATGCTGATGTAAAACTTTAGTCATCTAGCCAGGTTATCTGACTGGTTGTTCGTTCTTGGCCTCCTTCAAGGCTTCCATCTGACCCACACAAAGATTGGTGCCTGCAGGGTTTTATCCTCAGCCCATGGCTTTTCTTGATTAGCAGGCTAAGATCACATCTATTCTCTTGAACTCAACTACTATCTAAATCAATATTTGTAGCTAACTCCTGTCCCCTGGGCTTCAAATTTATATATCCAACTGTCTGCCAGACAGCCCTACCTAAGCCTTCCAGGTAATGTGAAGTTAACATATCACTAAGGCAACACTTGTCTCTCTTGGTATTGCTTTTCCAGTTGCTGCAAATGTCACCATCATCTGTCCATGCACTCAGGCTGCATTCCTAGGTTATACGCTGGGCTTCTTCTTTTATGTCATTTTCCATATTCAATTTCCAAACTCTGTTTTATCTCCTAAATCTTTCTTATTTTTCCTGTCTTTTCCAGGCTTACTACCACTGTTCAAAAGTCTAGTTATTCAAAGTTCAAACCTCTTGTTATTTATCACCTAGATTTCAGCAACGACTTTTTAATTGATTTTCCTAGCTCTAGTCTGGAGCTTCTCAAATCTATCCTCCAAGTAGATGGCAATGATGGCATTATACACAGACATGATTACAGCAGCTCCTGGCTCAAACTTGTTCCACGGTTCTTCAACACCTGTTGCAATGGCCTTGACCTCTGGCTACACGTCAAAATCTGTATAGTCTATTATAAGACATATCTTGGGAGCTTTTGCCACTATCAAGACCTCAACCTCACTTCAAATCAATTGAATCAGAATCTCTAAGGATAGGATTTGGGATTCAGTATTTTTTAAAAGCCCCTGATTGATTTTAACATGTAGTTAGTGGCTATTAGGCCAAATTCTGTTTTGGGAATCTATTTCTATAACACAAAACTTAATTACACAACAACTAAAAACAGCCATCATTTTATTATACCTCACAATTTTGCTTGCCTGGGAAATTCTTCTGCTCTATATCAACTGAAGTCACTTGCTGATATTTAATGGTAGATGGGCTTGTCTGGATAGTTCAAGTGGCTTCATTGACATCAGAAAGGCCGAGTTCCACTGGCATCATCAACCAGAGTGCCCACTGTGGCCTCTTCAGCATTCTGATCTGAGATTCGTTGGTCTGCTACATGGTGGACTAGCATAGAAATAACAAGAGCTAGTCCATGGCTTTGCTGCTCAAAATATGGCCCATGGATCAGCATTTTAGGCATCATCATCTGGAAGCTTGTTAGAACATACAGAATCTCTAGCTAGAACTCCCAAATTAGAATAAACATTTTAACAAAATCCCCAAGTGATTCCTATGTGCCCTAAAGTCTGAGAAGTGCACCACATCTTGCCAACTTTAACACTCTCCTTTTTTCCCCAGGACTTTAAGAGCAGGAATGCTAAGTAACTTTCAGTTTCCTGCACTTTATTCTCCATACTTCATTGTTCATTTTTCTCTTTCTGCTTGTATATTAGAAATTGACAAGGAAAACATTAGTAAGCTTAAAGACGTAGCAATTGAAACCAGAACGAAACACAGAAAGAAAATTAAAAAGCACAAGAGAGCATCAGTGAGTTCTGGACAATGTCAAGTTGTCTGTTACATATGTTTTAGAGTCCAAGAAGGAGAGAAAAGGGGAAATTAATAAAAATATATTTGAAGAAAATGACCAAAATTTTTCCAATTTGCTGTAAATTATAATTCTACAGTTTCAAGAATCTCAATAAACTCCAAACACACACACACACACACACATGCATGCACACACACAAAGGAAGAAAACTACACTGAGGACAACATAATCAAATTATTTAAAACTAAATATTAAGAGAAAATCTTAAAAGCAACTAGAGAAAAATATAGATTATTTTCTGAAAAACAAAGATAAAAAATTACAGCAAATTTAATCACCAGAAACAATGCAGGCCAGGAAACAGTGGAATAATATCTTTGAAGTACTAAAAGAAAAAAAAGTCTAGAGTTCTACAGCCAACAAAAATATTTATCAAAAACAAAGACTTTCAGTTGTACAAAACCTAAAAGAATTCATCACCAGCAAATTTGTATTTTTAAGATGCTAAAGGAAGTCCTTTAGGTAGAAGGAAACTAGTCTTCCATGTACCAAATGGAAATCTGAATCTGCAGGAAAATATGAGGCACATCTGTAAATACAACAGATATTTTTCTTATTTTTTAAGTATTAAAAAATAATTGACCACATAAAACCAAAATAGTAACAATGAATTGTGAGGTTTATATAATACACATAAAAATAAAATGTATGAGAACAATACACAAAGGTCTGGAGGAGGGAAATGGAAGTATACTGACATAAGGTTCTTATTGCTATATGTGACGTGTAATATCACTTGAAGGTAGACTGTGATTAATTAAAGACATATTCTATAAACTCCAAAGCAATTACTAATATAAAACAGCAAAAGATTATAATTAACAAGTCAACAAATAAGAAGAAGGAGGAGGAGAAAGAGAAGGAGAAAGATGAAAGGAAGCATAAAGATTGGAAAATAAACAGTAAAACTCTTTATTTGCAGACATGATTGTTTAAGGAGTAAATCCTACTGATTATGCAAAAAAACTAAAATGTGAGGTAAATCATTTTAGAATCAATTCTATTTCTTCATACTAGCAATGAGCAATTATAAATTTAAAGACAATACTATTTATAATAGCATCAAGATGTGAAATATTTAGGGATAGATTTGACAAATCTGTGCACTGAAAACTGCAAAGCATTGTTGAAGGAAACTAAAGAAGACCTAAACAAGTAAAGAGATATACTATGTTCATGAATCCAAAAGCTGAATATTATTAACACATTAAATCTACCCAAGTTGATCTATAGATTTAATGCAATCTTAATAAAAGTCCCAGCAGGTTTTTGAAGAAATTGACAAACTCATTGTAGAATTCATAAATAAATGCAAAGGACCTAGAATGATAAAAGAAAATTTAAAAATGAAAGCCATAGCTGGAGGACTCACATTATTTTATTTCTTTTTTTTTTTTTTTTTTGAGTTGGAGTCTCACTCTGTTGCCCAGACTGGAGTGCAGTGGCCACTCCCAGCCACCGCAGCCTCGACCTGCTGGGCTCCAGCGATCCTTCCGACTCAGCCTTCCAAGTAGCTGGAACTACAGGCACGCGCTACCACGCCCGGCTAATTTTTTGATTTATTGTGGAGATGAGGTCTCGCTTGCCCAGGCGGGTCTCGAACCCGCCGGCTCAGGCAATCCACTCACCTCAGCCTCCCAAGGCGCGGGATTACAGGCTGAGCCACCGAGCCCGGCTTATTTTATTTCAAGACGTGTTATAAAGCCACAGTAGTCCAGAAAGTCTGGTATTGATATATATAGAGATTAAAAATATCAGTGGAATAAAATAGAGAGCATAGAAAGAGACTCACACGTATACAGTCAATTGATTTGCAATACAGGTGCAAAGGCAGTCAATGGAGAAAAGAATCTTTTCTTTTTTTAATTTAATTTTATTATAGAGATGTGGGGTACAAGTGAGGATTAACTACATAAGTAGGCTGCATGCAGGTGAAGTTTGGGCTTCCAACTGGCCCTAACTCCCCCGATAGTGGGAAGAGGTACCCTTTATGTTGTCACATGTCCCTGCCCTTTGCTCTCCCTCCCTCCCCTAACAGTGCCCAGCGACTGCTGATCCCTCCCATGTGTTAATGTAACTAATGTTCAGGGCCCACCTATGAGTGAGGACATGCAATATTTAGTTTTTTGTTTCTGTGATAGATCACTTAGTATGATGGTCTCTAACTCCATCCAATTTTCTGCTCACTGTAAAGTTACATTCAGTCCATGATCTTGCTCTTCTTTATGGCTGCGTAATACTCCATTGTGTATATATATTAATACATAAAATTCTAGAAACTAAAACTAATCTATGGTGACAGACAACAAATCAGTATTGCCTGGGAGAGGGGTAAGAGCAGGAGGGAAATATTACAGAAAGACATGAGAAAATTTTGGTGAGTAATCTCAACTATGGTGATAGTTTCATAGGTGTACACATATGTTAAAACATCAAATTAACATACCATTCATTCAACTAGTTGTATGTCAAGCATACTTCAACAAATCTGTAAAAATAAAAAAAAATCACGAGGTAAAATTTCACACTCATCACACTTGCAAAAACCAAAAAGTCTTAACAATATCAATTATTGTCTAGGATATGATTGTACATTGCAGATGGGGATATAAGATTTGTGTAATCTCATTGGAAAGCAATTTGACAATATCAAGTTGACAGGGAACAGATGAACCTACCCTTAACTTTACATTCTGCTTTCAGTTAATTACCCTCAAAAAACTATTACACACGTGCATGTTAAGACATGTGTAAGTGTCTCAATGTCTTCTTGTTTCAACCTTGGGAGGTTATGTGATGACAGAATGTCCTCCATTTCATATAGGCAATCAAGTTTGTTTCCATATAGGTGTGCATAGTAATCTCTGATAATCTTCTGTATTTCTTTGGGGTCAGTTGTGATTTGATCTTTTGTATTTCTGATTGTGTTTATTTGGGCTTTTTCTCTCCTTTTCTTGGTCATTCTGGTTAGGGGTCCATCAATCTTATTAATTCTTTCAAAGAACCAGTTTTTTGTCTTGTTGATTTTTTTCTATGATATTTTTGTCTTCTATCTCCTGTATTTGGGCTCTTACTTTGGTAATCTGTATTCTTCTGCTAAAGTTAGGGTCTTTCCAGCTCCCTTAGGTGATTTTTTAGATTGTTAACTTGTGATCTTTCCATTTTCTTGATGTGTGTCCATAGAGATATAAATTCCCCTCTTAAAACTGATTTCATGGCATCCCAGATGTCTTGGTAAGATGTTTCTTCTTTTCATTTGTTTCCAGGAATCTTCAAGAAATTGACTGTGTCATAAGAAAACTACCTACAAAACAAACAAACAAACAAACAAAAAAAAAACCCTGGACTGGATGACTTTCCAGCAGAATTCTACAAAACGTACAAGGAGAAGCTGATACCAACCTATTGAAAGTATTCCAGGCAATTGAGAAAGATGGAACTCTCCCCAAATCATTTTATGAAGCTAACATCACACTGATACCCAAACTGAGTAAAGTTCCAACAAAAAAGAGAACTACAGGCCAATATCCCTTATGAACATAGACGCAAAAATCCTCAACAAGATTCTAGAAAATCGGATCCAACAACACATCTCAAAAATCACCCACCATGGCCAAGTAGGCTTTGTCCCCAGGATGCAGGGCTGGTTCAACATTCCCAAGACCATAAATTAATTAAATACATCAACAGATATAAAAGCAAGGACCACATGATTATATCATTAGATGCAGAAAAAGCTTTTGATAAAATCCAGCATCCCTTCTTGATTAAAACCCTCAAACAAGCCAGACTCGGTGGCTCAGCCTGTAATCCCGCGCTTTGGGAGGCTGAGGTGAGTGGATTGCCTGAGCCCGCGGGTTCGAGACCCACCTGGGCAACTTGGCGAGACCTCATCTCTACAATAAATAAAAAATTAGCCGAGTGTGGTAGCGCGTGCCTGTAGTTCCAGCTACTTGGAAGGCTGAGGTGGAAGGATCACTGGAGCCCAGCAGGTCGAGGCTGCGGTGGCCGGGAGTGACCACTGCACTCTAGTCTGGGTGACAGAGTGAAACTCCAACTCAAAAAAAAAAAAAAAAACCCACAAGCACCTAGGTATAGAAGGAACAAATCTCAAAATAGTAAGCGCCATCTACAACAAATCCACAGCTAACATATTGCTAAATGGACAGAAACTAGAAACATTTCCCCTGAAAACTGGAACAAGACAAGGCTGCCCACTCTCACCCCTCTTGTTCAATATTGTGTTGAAAGTCCTAGCTCAGGCAATTAGACAAGAGAAGGACGTCAGGAGTATCCAATAGGAAAAGAGGAAGTCAAGTCATCCCTCTTTGCTGCTCATATGATCCTATACCTTGAAAATCCAAGAGAATGTAAAAAATCTGCTTGCACTGATAAAGGATTTTGGCAAAGTCTTGGGGTACAAAATCAATGTACAAAAAACAGTCGTAATATTATACACCAAAAATAAGCAGGCGGAGAACCAAATAAAAAGCACAATCTCATTCACAATAACCACAAACATATAAAAAAGATACCTTGACATCTTCCTAACCAGAGAAGTGAAAGACCTTTACAATGAGAACTACAAAACACTGCTCAGAGAAATCCAAGAAGACAAAGACAAATGGAAAAAATATTCTATGCTCATGGATTGGAAGAATCAACATTGTTAAGATGTCCATCGCCAAAGGCAATCTACAGATTCAACACAATACCCATTAAATTATCAACATCATTTTTTTCAGACCTGGAAATGACAATACAGGAATTCATATGGAAATGCAAACAGCCATGAATAGCCTAAACAATCCTTAGCAAAACAAACTAAGCAGAAGGTATCACATTCCAGACTTCAAACTTTGCTATAAGGCTACAGTAATCAAAACAGTCTGATATTGGTACAAGAACAGGCATACGGACCAATGGAAAAGGATAGAGATTCCGGAAGCAAAGCTTCAATTTCTCAACCAACTCATCATTGACAAAGCCTCCAACAACAACCACTGGGGAGAGGAGAACCTATTCAGTAAATGGTGCTGGGAAAACTGGCTGATCACATGCAGAAGATTGAAACAAGGCCCCTACCTATCGCCATACACAAAGATTAACTCTAAATGGATCAAAGACCTAAACGTAAAACCTCAAACTATAAGAATCTTAGAAAATGCAGGAGACAGCCTTATGGAAATTGGAACTGGCAACTAATTCCTGATCAAAGCCCCATGCCGTAAGAGATAAGCTAGACAAGTGGGACCTCATCAAACTGACAAGCTTCTGTAAAGTCAAATAAACACTTGAGAAAGCAGGGAGACAGCCCACAGAATGGGAAAAAATATTTGCCAACTGTATATCTGACAAAGGCCTAACATCTAGGATCTACAAGGAACTCAAATGTGCTAAAAGGAAAAAAACCAAACAGCCCCCTTAAAAGGTGGGCAAAAATAAAGGAAAATACAAAAGCAGCAGCAGCTCCTCCCAATCCCACCCCCAGCAAGCCGTGGCTTCCTTTTCTGATGTTCTAAGTCAGACCTCGGCCCTGTGCATGAAGATGAGGTTGACAGCATTGTGCCTTGCTTTTTTTACCTGGTGTTCTATCTCCAGCATTTGCATGTTGTTTTATACTTTCATGACCACTAAATTGGAAAGACTAAGAGTGAAATGCAAGTATCTCATTAATAATTTTCTTATCTATTACATGTTGAAATGATAATATTTGGGATATAATGGATTAAATAAAACATATGACAAAAAAAAAAGGTGGGCAAAAGACATGAATAGACACTTCTCAGAAGAAGATATATGGGCAGCCAACAGACACATGAAAAAGTGCTCAGCCTCGCTAATCATCAGAGAAAGGCAAATCAAAACCCACTGAGATACCACCTAACCCCAGTAAGAATGACCTTCATTAATAAAACAAACAACAGATGCTGACAAGGATGCAGAGAAAAAGGAATGCTTCTACACTGCTGATAGGAATGCAAACTAGTGCAACCTCTTTGGAAGACAGTGTGGCGATTTCTGAAAGATTTGGAAATTGACCTTCCATATGACACAACAATCCCCCTATTGAGAATATACCTGGAGGAATTCAAATCATTCACAAAAAAGATACCTGCAATGCATGTTTGTTGTAGCACTATTCAGAGTAGCAAAAACACGGAATCAACCATGCTGCCCATTGAAACTGGACTGGATTTTTTAAAATGTGTATATATATATTCACAATGGAATATTATGTAGCCATAAAGAAGGACAAACATATGGACTTTGCAGCAACTTGGATGGATTCAGAGTTATCATCTTCAGTGATCTAAAACAGAAACAGAGAACAGAGTACCATATGTTCTCACTCATAAGCGGACCTTGTATAATTATCATAATACCATAAGAAAAGGATGAGTGGTAGTGGGAAACTGCCAGGGGAAGGAGGGCCACCTCATCAACAAGGGGATCTGTATAATGAGTATTTGTATACCCAATCCTGAATTGTACCCCACATCTTTAAAATTAAACAAAAAAAAGACATGTATTAGTATATTCATTGTTTCTAATAAAAAGTAATTGGAAACAACCTAAATGCCCATCAATAGGGGAACAATAAATATAAATGCATCTCTATATTTATGATAATATATTTATATGTTCTATAGTATAAGTAAATTATGGTGTTGTCATATGATGAAATGCAATACAGCAGGATTTTTTTTTCTTGGCTTGTGTAAAGGAATCACCTAAGCATTTCAGTAGGTCTGTTGTAGGTTAAGTTTCTACCCTTTTAAGAAGCTTCCTTGGCCAGGCACGGTAGCTCACTCCTGTAATTCCAGCACTTTGGGAGGCTGAGGCAGGCAGATCACTTGAGCCCAAGAGTTCAAGATCAGCCTAGGCATCATAGCAAGGCCTCCTTTCTACAGAAAACCAAAAAACTAGCTGGGCATTGTGGTACGCACCTATAGTCCCAGATATTTGGGAGGCTGAGGCTAAACGATTGCTTGAGACTAGGAAGTTGAGGCTGTGGTTAGCTGTAATTGCACCACTACACTCCAGCCTGGGAGACAGAGTGAGATTCAGACTCAAAAAAAAAAAAAGAAGTTTCCGAGTGACTCTGCTGCTGCTAGGACATGGACCACATTTTGTGTAGTAAGACAATGCTGCATGAGTTGCATTAGACTTTTATGTATCAACAGAGATAGATCTAAAAAAAATAAAGAAGAAGAAAAGGCAAGTTGCCAAAATATTTGGACAGTATGATAGCTTTAGTGTAAACATTTGAAAACACAAAGCAGTACCACACATTGTTGATGGTTATGAATGTGCCAGGCAAAAAGATTAAAACCATGGACATGGAGCTTAAACAACGGGAAAGGTTGACTGTAGGAGGGGTGAAAGGAAACTAGTAGTGCTGAAGAGGAAAGCAATAATTTGTACTTTGATTGTAGCATTCTATTTTATTTATATTTTTTAAAACCCTGAAGGTAAATCTAAAAGAGTAACATGTGTTCCTTCTGTTGGATGTGTATACAAATGTTTTATAGGATTCTGTGAATTTCAACATATTTTAAGCTTACAAAAACAAATACAAAAGGAAATTAAAACCCAAATCCAACCTATTTTCACAGTTCAACTTCCATAATAATAATAATAGTGCCAAAAATCTATACAACCAATGCTGAAATGAGTATGTTGCCACTGGTCTTGAAGACAGCCTCCCTAATGCCTCACACAGAGTGGGTTAGCATCTTCTCTTGATCATGCCTATCTTGGTAGAGACCCTAGCACGCTCCCATTTTTGTGGCCTCAGCCTTCTTAAGCAAAAATCACTTTGTAATGGTATTCTTCTTCTTTAGTCATCAGCTTTTGCTTTAATGGAGTTGAAGTTTCTGGTACATACATATATATGACTGATGTTCTTTGGTCATAAGATTATAATTCAGAATTTTGAATGTAGGTAACAACATTGTGCTGGACATGTAAGCATAAGATGGCTGTAGACATATGATTTTAAAGCACGAGATACTTTTTTCTGGCTGCCTACAAAATGACAAAACAGCCTAGTCTTCATGCCTTGCTACTCTGTTTCAGAGACGGGTCAACATTGGCTGGCCCCCAGAGCAGTCTAAGGAATTGGGATAGTCACTTGGTCTGTGCTACTACTGTTGCCACTTCTGAAATCTTTTAACATTGTGGCTATTTCGTCTCCCGAATGAATGAGGAGGGACTCAACTTCCCAGGAAGCCACAGGCCATCAAAACAACTCCCTCTTCACCACCAGATTGCATGATCCCTGCCTGAACTGGTGAGAAACTCTAGCCCTTTAATTTACACGAATCCTCCCCTTTAGCCCCAGCTCGACTCAGTCATCAGAGGACAGCAGGTGGAATTCAAGTGTGTTTGTCTTTAGCGTGTACTTTTGTGTAGATCACACTTCACTTCCGGAACTAGAAAACCACACTGGGAGATTAAGTGACTGCAGGGCCCCCGCATAGCAGTGATGAGTGAGCCACGACCTGTAATCCAGCCTTCACTCACACAGCCAGTGTCAAGCTGCGACTCTGCAGCCTGGGGCCCCAGCAGGTCCACAGAGGCGCCCCCCTCGAGGCAAAGCTTGGCTCTTGTCCCTCTAGCCACCTGTGGAGGTGGGAAATTGGAACGATGCCACTGTACCTTGAGGCCAGAGATCTTGTCACCACCCCGGCAAAAAGAAAAAAAAAAGAATGATCTTCTGTATTTAGCTCAAACAGGGAGACAGGGAAAGAGAAGAAAGGTTGTCAGGAAGGTTTAGTGAGCCCCAAAGTGATACAGTGCTTAATACGCAGTAGGGTCTGTGTCACACAGCTAAGCCATTTTTCTACAATGGCAAGTGCTGTCACCTGGACTAGGTCAGGATGATTCTGATATCACCTGTTGGACCATTTCTGAAATCACCTCTCCATTCTGGCTCCCTGGGCCTGACTCCTCATTCCCTGGGATAACTTCTCTGAAGACCTGGACATCCTTCTGGCTTCCATTGAGGCCAGCTGAGCCTGTTCATTGGCTGTCTGGATGTGATTCCCAATAGCGGACAGGATTCAAGTCCTCTGTTTTCCCCAGGAGGCTTCAGTCTCCATGTAAATTCGTGGATGGGAAAGGAAAATACCAGAGGCCTCCAGGGCGCAGTAACAACCTCAGGGAGACTCCTTGTCAGCATGTGACCTTCTGCTTTCCTTCGTGTGATTCCATTTGATTATCACATGAACTCTGTGAGCTTGATTTTACCCAGCGATTTCAGTCGAGCTCAATGAGTTACAAGTAAAGGAGTCATTGAGAGGAGAGGGAAACTAGTTGGGGAAGGTCAGATGAACCAAGTTTTGAGAGAAAAATTTAGAGAGCAACTGTGAAAATCCAGTCTTTGGAGAGGGTTCATAACCCAAGCAAAGAACTGAATGACAGAATGAGCATGGTGCACATGAGGAGAGAGTGAAGAGATGGCCTGTGGGGCAGAGCGTGTTGATGATCCATACTTAGCTAGGTGGTGGAATGAAGCTTGTCTCAGGGGTTTTCAAAGCCAGGCAAGTGTCAGGTTATTGAGCAAGGACAGAAAGATCTGCCTCGTATAAAAATCATATGGGGTTGATGACAGGGTCAAGAGAGTGAGAAGAGAGGAAAAAATTTAGGGAAAGTAGATCAAAAATGACTATGGTAACTCAAGCAAGAAAGGTCTATTCTCAGTTAGGAATGGAAAAGAGGGTAAATCTTAGGCATTTCAGAATAATAGCCCATAGTAACAGATAGATAATAATAGAATGTAAAAATCCTAAGTTCCTAGGATAGGATCCCTGCTAGAAAAGGGGCAGTTGAAAAGGAGAGCCATTTTAGAAGGAAAGGCACATTCTCTTTGGGACATGTTGAATTTGAAGTGACAGAAAAGTCTGAAATACAAAAAAAGATAAATTTTTAAAGAAAAGTATTAATGATAGGGGTGGAGTTCCATTCTTTTCCAAGAATTTTTCAAGAGCAATTTAAGGTTGAGCTTCCATATTATAAAGTAAGGTTGCAGGGTCTGGGATTTTCCTTAGGTAGATCTGGGGAAAGTATTCTCAGGAATTAGGAATAAGAGGACATAGTCACTAGGGTAACATTCGGTACTGGGGGATGATTACATTGAATGTCAGAAGACAAGAAGACAGAGCTACCTTGGAGGGAAGTAGCTTATTCCTTTTTTATTTATTCATATCACATCAGAATCAAAACTATGGACACCACAGGGAAGAAGAGATCAAGTTTCTGAGGTCTCCAGGGCTTTGAGTATTATTTCAAGAAGAAAGAGATCTTAGCTAAAATCCCAAAAATATTGATGGAAAATTTGGGCCAGAAGTTTGAGTTGATTCAATAATGTAATGAGGAAAATTACAATTCTAATCTCAACTGTGTTCTGGACAACTTTTTTGACTTGCTGGACATCTTGTAGGTTTTAGTCATGCAAAGCTAATGCTGGTGCTTTAGAAATTCAAATGACTGTCTATTAGAGGGAAAGAAATTCTGGGCTCATCTGAAGCGTGTGTGAGTCCAGAGATGGGGCCAGTTTGAAGCATCTCTGCACAGAGTGGTCAGTATAAAACCTGGTGGAGAGGCCAGCAGGGATGTCTAATGTTCAAATTAAAATTGTTTGAACTCTTATGGTAAAAAATAACTCCTTTTTGGAGCAGACAAAAATTTCTAAGATAGGACTTAACATGTATTGCCATGAAAGGGGAGAAAAATGACACATTTGACTTCAGCAAAATTAAAAAATTTTGTTCATCAAATGACAGCATTAAGGAAATGAATAGACAAGCCACAGAGTGGAGAAGATATTTGCAGAACATATAGCTGATAGAGTGCTTTGATGCAGAACATATAAATAACTCGAATAAATTCCTTAGTAAGAAGACAACAATCCAATAAGATAGACAAGATATTTGAACAAATGCTTCACACAAGACAAGGCATATGAATGGCAAATAAACCTACGAAAAGATGCTCAGCATGATTAAACATAAGGAAAATTCACATTAAAACCATAACAAGATACCACTATATGTCAACTAAAACAGCTGATATTAAACAGACTGCTAGTACTAAATGTTGGTGTGGATGGAGAGGAATTAGCATTCTCACCTATTGCTGGTAAAATTCCAAAATAAAACAACAATTTTGAAAAATAGCATGGCAGTTTTATGAAATAAATCATATGTATCATATGGTCCAACAATTCCCTGTTCTAGATATTTGTCCAAAGGAAACAAAGCATGTATCCATGTGGACCTTTAAATAAATGTTCATAGCAGATTTTTTTTTTTTGAGTCAGGGTCTCATTCTGTTACCCAGGTTGGAGTGCAGTGGTGCAATCATAGCTCACCTCAGACTTGACCTTCTGGACTCAGGTGATCCTTCTGCCTCAGCCTCCCAAGCTGCTGGGACTACAGATGCATGCCACCATGGCCAACTAATTTTTTTTTTTTTTATAAAGATGAGGTCTCACTATGTTGCCCAAGCTGGTCTTGAACTCCAGGGCTCAAGCAATCCTTCTGTCTCTGCCTCCCAAATTGTTGGCATTATAGGTGTGAACCACAGTATCTAGCCCATAGCAGATTTAGCTATAACAACTAGACAACTCAACACCACTCAAATGTCCATCCATAGGTGAGGGGAAAACTATCTTGCAGTATTCCCATACAAGAGAATGCTACTTGCGGGGGGGGTGGGGGGGGGGGGGGGGTGGGGGGGGGCAGAATAAGTATTGGTATGTACAACCACATGATTGAATCTCAGAAATACTATGTAGAGCAAAAGAAGCCAGACATTGAAAATATGTACTGTATAATTTGATTTATCTAAAATTCTAAAATAGGCAAAACTACTCTACAGGGACAGAAAGCAGATCACTGATTATCTGGAACTGGGGGTGGAGTGGGGTAGAAATTAACCAAGGGGCCAAGGAACTCTTGAGCATGATGGAAGTGTTTCATATCTTAATTATGGCGGTGGTTACAAAATAACAACATTTGTAAAACCTCACTGAACTGTAATCTTAGAAGGGATGCATTTTACTATGTATAAATGATACTTCAAAAGAGTTGATTTAGAAAGTCTTCTTTTCTTACTCCAAATATTAAATAAGCACATAACACCTTGTGCGGTTTTTTTTTCTTTCAGAAATTAAAATAGTTCATGTCAGTGTTAATGTGGTATAGAATAAAATAACAGATTTGAATTAGTGAAAGCATTCATAGAATATACTACTTAAGCAAGGCCAGGCTCCTTGAGCCCACAGTAAAAATGGGAATATAAACTTACTCTCACCCACAACCCTTCTCCACCACCCCTTTCCTTGAATGTTACAAAAATCTCAGGGTGGGGAAGATCCAGACCTCTACAAGGCACAGTATAAGAATGCAAACTCCTTTGTCTAGATCTCAGGGGTAGGGAGATCTCAGCTACCATGTGGGTTATATTAAGAATAACCTTCACCCAGGCCATTCTGATATGGCTCACTGGGTTTGGATATGCATTTGAAAACTTTGTACGGTAGATTGAAGGATTTTTTGGATGAACTCTCAGTACTTGTTATTTTGTTCTCACCAATAAGATCTAGTGATGATGTTTGGTCCAGTCATTAAATTCTTTCTTCCCCCCTGCTTTTGTAAAGGCTCACAAAACTGGTCTTCTCTCTCTCTTTGTCCCTTTCTCTCCCTTTGTCTTTCTTTCTCTCTTTCGTTTCCTTCCTTCCTTTCTTTCTCTCTTTCTCTCCCCTTTCCCTCCCTTTCTCTTCCATCTCCTCTGTACCTCTCTTCCTCTTATTTTTTGCTTCTCTATACCTTTTCTACCTATATTGGCTTAAATATTATTTTATCCAAAGTGGCAAAAAGCCACTAATCATGTAAAATAAAAACAAAGTCAAGATTGATTCTATAACATTAAGCATTGTTTTTGTTTATACCCCCCAAAAGTGAAAGCTGAACTTCAAACAATTTGTGTAAATGGCAGCACTCATGAGGGTGGCTTGAATCCAGACTGAGTTATTACCTGAAAAAACACAAATAATCACTGACCAAAGATCTAGCTCATTTATGAATGAGAGACTTGAATCAATTCACACAAAGAACACCGCTGTCCTTATGCTATCTC
Source organism: Tarsius wallacei (assembly GCA_963574415.1). Classification (NCBI taxonomy): domain Eukaryota; kingdom Metazoa; phylum Chordata; class Mammalia; order Primates; family Tarsiidae; genus Tarsius; species Tarsius wallacei. Next base: position 3,229 of record CAUYQG010180157.1, on the reverse strand, counting down.
CCTGTCACTACTTTTGAGTCTGTCGCACTTCATAGTAAGTCCCAACATGTAATGTTACCCCAAACAAGTGCAAGTGCTGAGCAAACTCACTGACAAGGGCAGCAAAGGATGATAAGTGTTATTTTGTGTTTCTTTTGTTGGGATTTTTGTCAAGTTTGAATTTGGTAAAACTAAAAACACATAATCAATTTTGAGACAGATATAAAAACCTTCTGCAATTCTCTCTCTAGAGGGAACCAAAATAAGCAGCCTCTGATGCAAAAAATAACTGTGGTTATGTGGAAAGTTTTGACTCCTTGTCTTCCCTTCCTGCCCATGCGAGGGCTCTGAGAACAGCTTACAAATATGGATGGAAAACGTTTAAGAATTTGTTCTAGAGGGGTGTTTTTGGGGAGAAGGTATAATTGGAAAAAGCCATGGCCAGTTGGTTTAGAGTTTATTCATGTAAAATGTGTGTGTGTGTTTGCCGTCCACAATGCACAGAGTTCTTGTTATAAACTTCCCTCATACCAGTAAGAAAAACTGGCCTACTGGCAAATTTACCCAAGGGATTTCTCAGATTAAGTACTATTTGTCTGTGAAATCTCTTGCAGATGATGAAATTATTTTAGTTCACTCTGATGTCCTCAAGATTTGTAAAGAAAAAAGAAAAAGAATAATTTGGGCCTATAGGTTGTTACAATGCCAGGATCTAATTAGACATCCTATCCAGATAGGGCTTTTGCAAGAAATCATAATATCTAGCTGATATCAACAACTTTATTTTAAAATAAAAATTTAAAAAAGATGTCCCAAATAATCTAATGATTTCTGGCAGCAAATAGACAAAGGGGGAAAATAAGAAGAAATAAGGGGAAAAGAGGAGAAAGGAAAGAAAGCAGGCAGGAAGAAAAGAAGAGGGAGGGTGGAGGGAGGAAGGGAGGGAGGGAAGAAGGGAGGGAGGAAAGAAGGAAGGAAGGAAGGAGGGAGGGAAGGAAGACTCCTTTCACTTTGAAATGAGACATTTTGCTAGAGAATGAATTCACTCATCTGCTACCAGAAGCATCAGTTTTCAGCATGGATCACCACTTTTGAACAGGATGCCAGCTGCGTGCCATACACACTGTTGACAAGGAAAGATTCTGCTTGGAAACCTCAGGTTGGTGTCATATCACCAGGAAATCAACTGACCTGGAAGGCCAAGGGTGTCATTTGTCTTAAAAGACTAGGTGAACCATGAAGGGGAAGGTGAGCTCCCCAGCCCGCAGTGCTAAAGCGTGTGAAGGAAAGCAGTTGACCTGTGTTCTCACCAGGGACTTGATGCTCACAGCATCCACAGTGGTGTGATCTAGGATGACAATGGTGTAGAATGCATGTCCTGAGCATTCTTTCCATTTCAGTGCAAGCTCCTGGAGAGTGGAACACACGCTGAGTCCTTTCCGTGGTTAATAATAATAACTGGAGTTCAAAGAGGGAAACGGAGGCTCTGGGAGTTTAACGAATGTGTCCAGGTCAGATAAGAAGATAGAGGCAAGATAGGATTTAACCCAATTCATCTGACCACAGGTTCTGAACTGACTCCCACTCTGGGGGAGGGGCAGCATTAAGCATACTTGTTATTGACCGTTTCCCATTTCCAGAGTTCTTTTTCATGGTCCATTAGTCAAGTTCTCTTCATCCCCACCCACAAGCACTAATGCAGAAAAAAGGCAAAGATGTCCCTGCAGATTATACAGAAAAACAATAAGTAAACGCCTGTCTCCCCAAATCCATAAGCTTTTCACCACAGCAAAAGCCTGAAGCTCTGAAAAGCCTTGTGAAGATGAGAGGGGAGGATGGGAAAGGCACAGCATGCGTTTTTCTGTTTATCAAGGAGTTTCTGTTTTGGCCTTATCTTTGCTGATCTTCTGTGATACTTTTAATGTAGAGAAAGAAAGATGAGAAGCCAAGAGCAGAAGAGAATTCCAAAGTTATTGGAAAGTAGCAAAGAGTCTAAGAAGAAATTTCACCCCATGGGAGTAAGAGGGAGAGGGTCTCCATTAATTATCTTCTCAAGCCATGGGGGAAAATTTGCTCTGTGTATCTGATCCCAAATGGCTGGCATTCCCACCCACAAAGGTAGATGAACACTACTATGTGCTGAATGGTGAATCGTCGTGGAGTTAACGGGAAGAAAAATCTTTCCTTTCTTACCTCAATATATCATTCTAACCCCAAGGGAGCACATCGACTGTCCATCAGATATTCATGAAGGTAAGCAGATTTTTATAATGGCTGCAAAGCACAGAGGCTACAGGCCATCAAACATGAGGACTAGAAGCGTTGGCAGAAGAAACCTTCTGGAAGAGAGCCTTAGCCATGAAAGGGCTGCAGCTGGGGAGACAATGTCTCCACTGTCCCCAGGTAGGAGCTCCAATATGCCACCAGCAGCACTGAGTGGCTCAGTCTTATGTCAGTCTCTGCCTAACACCCTTTCTAGACCCCAGTCTCCATCCGCTGTCCCAATTCTGACTCCCAAATCAACCTTTGGACATTAATGAAAAAGAGACATGTGCAAATGGAACAGCTCGTTAAAACTTTCATGCCCACCTGTGTAGATTTGCCTTTTTACTAATCATTTCAGTCTAATCATGTTAATAATGTAAGTCTCTCTCACTCATTTTAAGTGTCAGCAATGACTTGTTACACAAGTATTTGGTTAGAGTTTTTGCAGAAAAACATCCTAGGTCAAACCAGAGTAGCCAGTGCTCTGATCCCTGAACCAAAACAGGATTTCTTCCAAGAGACCAACCCAGGACCAAAAAAAAAAAAAGAAAAAAAAGCCCTCATGAATGTGGGACCAAACATGTCCTTCCATAGCAATAGAGCAAAATTAAATAAAAGCTTGAAAAGAATTGTTTTTTGCAATTGACTTAACTATATATTTAAGTATTTCTCAGTAGTCCCGAGCATGATATTTTTCATTTTAAGATTTTATTTTATTATAGAGATGTGGGGTACATGTGAGGATTAACCACATAAGTAGCCTGCACGCAGGTGAAGTTTGGGCTTCCAAATGGCCCTCACTCCCCAGGTAGTGGACCAAATATTCTTTGTGTTGTCACATGCCTCCCCTCCCTCTCGCAGTGCCCAGGGACTACCAATCCCTCCCTTGTGTTAATTTGACTAGTGTTAAGATCCCACTAATGAATGAGAACATGTGGTATTCAGTTCTTTGTTTCTGTGATAGTTCACTTAGTATGATGGTCTC
>CAUYQG010180156.1:0-28124 GCA_963574415.1 Tarsius wallacei | reverse complement strand
GTATTCTTATAGAGTACATTTCTTTTTTTTTTTTTTTGAGTTGGAGTCTCACTCCGTCGCCCAGACTGGAGTGCAGTGGCCGCTCCCGGCCACCACAGCCTCGACCTGCTGGGCTCCGGCGATCCTTCCGCCTCAGCCTTCCGAGTAGCCGGAACTACAGGCGCACGCTACCACGCCCGGCTGATTTTTTTTAAAATTTATTGTAGAGATGAGGTTTCGCCTGCCCAGGCGGGTGTCGAACCCGCGGGCTCAGGCAATCCACTCACCTCAGCCTCCCAAGGCGCGGGATTACAGGCTGAGCCACCGAGCCCGGCTTAGAGTACATTTCTTACACCACAGGTGTGCACTACCACGCCTGTATGTGTAAGAAATGACATATGTATAGCTCTTCATTGTGGTAGTGCTATTTTAGCAAAAAATTAAAAATACCCCAAGGGTCTAGCAATAGAAGACAAACTGAATAAATTATAGTACATCTATCCAATGGGATACTACACAGCTGTAAAAAGGGGAGACATCTTACATTCATTGCTCTTCAGAATAAACTATAAAGCAGAAAAAAAGAGGTACATAAGAGTATAAAAACTACTTGGTAAGGAAAGCAGGTGATAAAAAAGGGGTAACATAAAAATATATGTATTTACAGAAATAAATACTGGAAGGATGAATAAGAAATTAACAAATCCAGTTACTTAAAGGGACAAGATGAAGAATGGGGTGGAAGGGGACAGGCGTGAGAGTAATACTTTTCAATTAATACCTCTTTATATTATTTTTGAACCATATAAAATATATTACCTATTCAAAGACATAAAATTTAAAAATTAGTTTTAAAAATTTTGGTTTCTAAAATAAAATACTTCTTTAATGAAAAATTTACATAGTATAGAAGTAAATATATAAAGTTAAGGGTAAGAGTCTCTAGTCTGATGAATTCCTTAATCATTAAATTTCCTAACTGGCCCTTTTCTTAGAGAGTCTATCAGTTCTCAAAAAATCTGATAAGCATGAATTTTGAAATACTGTTAGAAATGTTTTGATCTAGGGACTACATTTACTTTTCTTACCTGTAGAAAGCAATCTTGCTGCAGTCTTTGAAAAGGTTTTTATCTACAGCTTCATCTTCAACACTAAATAAAAAGACATTTTAGGAAATTTATTTTACACAGGGCTTGTGAGTCCACTTTTTGTGTCTTCTCTAACTATAGTATAAACATGCAAAATAAACCTCTGGAGTCTATTCTGAAATGCAAAATTGTGTTAAGGCCATGATAAAGCACAATAGCACATGTGCTACAGAACAATATTCTTCTGGAACCTTCTGTAAGTCATCCAAAGTAATCAACAAAACATCATGTTCTGGAATTACTCTGAAAGCAGTGGAAAGAGTACTGTCACTCATGAGAACAGATTCTTTTTTTTTCTTTTTTTTTTTTGAGTTGGAATCTCACTCCATTGCCCAGGCTAGAATGCCATGGCATGCTCATAGGGCCACCCCAGTGTCAACCTGCCAGGATCTGGCAATCCTTCCGCCTCAGCCTTCCAAGTAGCCGGAACTACAGGTGTGCGCTACCATGCCCAACTAATATATATATATTTTAATTGTAGAGATGAGGTCTCGTCAAGTTGCCCGGGCTGGTCTTAAACCCATGGGTTCAGGCAATCCACTAGCCTCGGCCTCCCAAAGTGCTGGGATTATAAACTGAGCCACCGAGCCCGGCCGAGGACAGATTCTTTTTAAAATAATGACTGAAAGCTATGGCTGCAACAGTGAAATAAATCTGAAGTGGCAAAAACAAAAGAAACAGCACCCAAACAAACAAGCCAAAACCAAAACCAAGCAATCACAGGAACAACCAACCAAAACCCACCCACCTATTTATTCAACAAACTATTTTCAGAATATTTTTATGCAGTGCTAGGCTCTGAGGAAGATACAGACTGTTGAAGCTTTCTGCAAGAGCTTAAACCAGCAATCACAATACAAGCTGACAAATGCTATAGCAGAGGTGCAAAATGCTAGAATAAGAATAGAAACAGATGTGGGAGGAAAATCTCTTGCTTTTTAATATGAGGTCAACAATCTAGAGGTCAATTTTTTTTTTTTGAGTCAGAGTCTCACTCTGTTGCCCAGGTTGGAGTGCATTGGCGTGCTCACAGCCACTGCAGCCTTGACCTGCTGGGTTCAGGTGATCCTTATGCCTCAGCCTTCCAAGTAGCTGGAACCACAGGTATGCGCCACCATGTCTGGCTAATTTTTAAAAAAATTTATTGCAGAAATGAGGCCTTGCCAAGTTGCCCAAGCTGGTTTTGAATGCTTGGACTCAGGCAATCCTCTCACCTCTGCCTCCCAAAATGCTGGGATTACAGGCAGGAGCTACCAAGTCCAGCTTAGAGGCCAATGTTTTTCAAAACCAAGTTTCCAGAAGAGCTGTTTCTGGAATAAAACATTAACAAGATGCATGTATATTGCTACATGAGTAAATGTATTTAAACTAGCCTCCATTTGATGAAAACTATAGGCTATAAGGAGAAAAAAACCACATTGGTTTTTATGCACAGGTGTGGCTGGATACATCTGTAGTCAGCAGGTCCATGATTATGTAGTAATCTATGATTGAACACACACTTCAAAATATTACAAAAACAAGCTCAGACAGATATACTCAGCCATACTAAAAAACTGTTTAAAGCAAAAAACCAAAAACAAAACTGTTTATCCTTCATTAAACTCAGTCTGTGCCACTGTTTCTTATAATCAAGGGTACAAAGATTAGAGAAACATGCAGTCTCCTCTCTCCAGCTTTTAAGAACGCTTTCTGGAATGATATAGGAAGAAGTGGTATAGGTAAACTTGGAAAGCAACATGCCTGAAATTAATGTTAGAGTTCTGACAGCAACGTTCCCACTGTTAATGTTATTTAACCATCCTGAAAGTATTTTTATGAGGGGCTAGTAATATCAACTAACTTCCTGCAGAATTGAGAAAAAGATAAAGGTGCACAAATACCCAACATTCAAATAAGAGGAGCGACTTAAAAAAAAATCAGTTAAGTCTTCAAAGCCAGAAAGTTGCTTTCAGGTACTATCTCCTTCTGTGTGTGCTGAGTGGGCCAGTTGCTGCAGAAGCTCTGGACCTTTACCTGATTTCCTCTTTCTCAGCTGCTTCCATGACTTCTCTGTCACTCCGAACGGCTCCCAGCTCTCAGGCCAAGGCACCGGGACGATCTTTTTAAAAAGCCGATTGGCCGTCGGCTATTACCACCAGCACTTCACCACCGTCAGGTTTCTGGGAAGAGGCGTTCCCTCTAGATCCTTATGGAGTGACAAGCTTTGTTGCTCCTGGAATTTTTCAGACCCAAACTAGCGTTTCTACGATGGTTTATTTGGCAAATTTTTCTTGATCACAGGTGGCTGATGAGGAACGTGCTTTTATTAGGAACAAAACTGTCTTTGCAGAAGTGAGGGCGTGTACTCAATGAACCCTAGAAGATAGAAATCAAAAGTGTGAGAACCAGACGGCCTCCCTGATTGGGGCGAAGCATCTGCAGATTAGCTCAGTGGAATTGAACGCCACGGATTTTTCATGCTGTCTTTTCCCGTCTTTTGTTTTCAGTGGGAAGTGCCGGCCGGGTCTTTGCTCGAGGCTGAAGTCTCCGGCCAGATTCTACTGCAACATCCATACTTTCCAGAGTTAGAAGGTACCTTTGCAGGTTATCTATTACATTATCCAGTCTAGGAATCGCATGTAATCCCCCACTGCCAAATTCCAGCCTTTGCTTAAATAATTCCAAAACCAGAGAACTCACTACTAGACACCAATCGGCAGCAAGACTTGTGGCTCTCCCAGACATCTGGCCCCGGCGTCAGATTTTAACATAGAAGGGATGAGGGCCTGGGGCGAGCGGGAGGATAGAGAAAAACCCCTTTAAAGCAGCGATCCCCAACCTTTTTTGGCATCAGGGACCGTTTTCGAGAAAGACAATTTTTCCACGGAAAAACTGTGTGAGGGGGATGTGCAGTCAAACCTCACTGCTCAAGCTAATCTGTATCTGCAGCCGCACCCCAGCGCTAGATGGGGTGCGGCTGTAAATACATATGAAGTTTAGCTAGCTAGCCCGCCGCTCACCTCGTGCTGTGTGACCCGGTTCCTAGCAGGCCACGGACAAGTACCGGGCCGCGGCCAGGGGACTGGGGATCCCTGCTTTAAAGTACTGAGAGACAAGAGAAGGCCGAGACCCTGGTGGCAGCTGGCGATCACCTTAACACAGTCGACTAGATTACAGCAGGATGACGCCTGCGCAGTGGGTCCAAAGCCTCACCGCATAGTGGACAGTCGACTGTCGGAGGGAAAGTCCGCTAGGTGGCAAAGCAAACAAATACCGCGAGGTTTCGAGGACCCGGATAATCCCGCCCCCAAGCAAAGCCGGAAGAGGGCGGGACGAACCGGAAGAAGGCGAAATGCTTTCGGTAGGCACTCCATGGCTGTGAAGATGGCGGCGGCTGCGTGGCTTCAGGTGTTGCCTGCCATTCTTCTGCTTCTAGGGGCTCATCCATCCCCATTATCGCTTTTCGATGCTGGACCGGCACCCGTGGCTGCTGCCGACAGGTCCAAGTGGCACATTCCAATGCCATCGGTGAGTGTTCACTTCAGTGGCGACTAAACCTGAGGAACAAGGGGTGGGGCTACGGCGGCCCAAGGGGTCCATGAAGGTTCCGCAAAAGTCGCTTCCAAAGGGGTGGGGTTGCCGGGGTGTTCTGTATTTCTTGCCAGCTGGGACCCACCTCCTTGGAGCTGAAAGCCGCGCACTTTTGTTGGTAGGCTAGCGGTAATGTCAGGGCCGCTTCAGCAGCGGAAAGCAGTGGTGGAGCGGTTTCTCATCAAAGTAACAGAACTTTCAGTGTCTGACTTGAGAGAGATATAAACTTGTTGTATAGAGTGGTTTATCTTTCAGATTAAGTTTCACAATCCAGCGACTCCAGGTTGGAGGAAGGAGATATGTAAATAGGCATCTTCATTTTTTTCCCTTCTGCACTTTTTTTTTTTGGTTTCTGGGTAATTCTACTTAAGAGATTGTTCAATTTCGCCCAGACTTTGAAATGATTATTCTAAGTTTTGCTATGGGTTTAGGAAGCATAAGGATTTTTAAATGTATTTTAACATGGGAATGGTTAAAATGGAAGCATTAGTACGCTAGCATTTAATGTGGTAAGGCTAGTCTTTCATTTGGACAAGTAACTAGATAGGTTGACCCTTTCTGCCTCTCCTCTTTTAAGTGTTATGTGAGTGAGAAGTACAGTCCTCTGAACGGACAAAAATAAACAAACAAACAAAAACAAAAAACACTTGCAGGGAGGAAATGCTGAAAAGCATTAGTCCTATTAAAACTACGTTGGCTTTTTTGTTGCATTCTGCTCTACTCACTGATTGTGATGCCCAAATCTTATTTTGGCTTTTAAGTGGCAAACATTATAGCTTTTATTCATTTGATAAAGATCTTCAGATTCTCAGTTTTAGGGTTTGCTTGTACTAAAATGGTTAATAGTTAAGTCATTTTAGACTTAAACATAAAACTGGTTTGCTCACAGAATAGTTGACTTGAAAAAAATGGGCCAAACATAGTGTCTCGCCCCTGTAATCCCAGCACTTTGGGAGGCAGAGGCATGAGAATTGCCTGAGCCCAGAGGTTCAGGACTAGCCTGGGCAACTTGGTAAGACCTCATCTCTACAATAAATCAAAAAACTAACCGGGAGTGGTGGTACACCATGTAGTTCCGGATACTTGGAAGGCAGAAGGACCTCCTCAGCCTAGCAGGTCGAGGCTGTGGTGACTGTGAGCTTGCCACTGCACTCTAGCCTGGGAGACAGAGTGAAACTCCGACTTAAAAAAAAAAAAGATTGGTTATTTTGGGCAGCAATTAGTCAGTAAATTGAGTGAACTGATTAAGGGATACATCCCATGAAAATTTAAGTCGATTTGGGATTTCTAGCATCTTTCTTCTATAGTCCATTTAGTTATTCATGGCCCGTGGGGGCGGGGTGGGACAGAAATCATGCCTCTTCATTAAGGGGCAAAATCCTGCAGTTTGGATATGGTCAAATTTCACTGAAAGGAAGGATGTTGATAGATATCTTTTTTGGTTAAAAAAACTAATTTGAACATTTTATACGTTTAGGTAGTTATATTCTGCCTTGGGAATTAAAGTGATCTGATGCTAATTATCTTTCCTTTATCTTTGCAGGGAAAAAATTATTTTAGTTTTGGAAAGATCCTCTTCAGAAATACCACTATCTTCCTGAAATGTGAGTTTTTGAATTTCATGAAGTTTTAATTTGGATTGTTAAAAGTTAATGGTAAATTTTGTGTATGATTTGTTTTCTATTTTTGATGGACTACTTGCAGCATATGTTTAAGTTCTGAAGTTTAATGGTTTGGCACTAAGTAAATATATTTAGTATTATTTAGACAGGTTCTTTCACTGAATAATCTTCAGAATACTTACTTGTGTGAATTTTATTTTCTTTTTCTGGTGTTTACTGAAGTACATATATACATACACTATATTTCATGTAGAAATACCTATTAATAGATATGTTAATTATATTAATAGATTATATATTCTGGTATGTATTATATATTCATGTATGCTACACATACTATACTGAATATATTCAATCACATCTCAGTGGAATTACATTTACAGTCATGTGTTGCTTAATGATGAGATATGTTCTGAGTGGTGTATTAGATTTGTTGTGCGAATATCATAGAGTGTACTTACACCCCTAGATGGTATAGGCTAGTGCACACCTGGGCTATATGGTGTAGCCTGTTATTTCTAGGCTAAAACCTGTACAACATACTACTGAGCTGAATATTGTAAGCAGTTGTAACACAACAGTATTTGTATATCGAAATATATCTAAACATAGACAAGTACAGTAAAAATATAGTACTGTAATTTTTTGGGACAACTTTTTATGCAGTCCCTTGTTGACTGAAACTATGCAGAGCATAACTATGATTATGATGATTGGTTGCCTTCATGGTTTAAATCTGTTCTGAGTCATAGAGATACCACTAGATGTTTACTGAAAACATGACCTACCTTTGTCAGACCACTGGCTCTGAATGAATATATTTCGTAGATCTTTTATTTACTAAAGGAGTATTTTACTATCTTGGAAGAGGAAGCTCAGAGATATTATCAAGAAATAGGGATTATGTAGAACAAAACTAGTCTAGTGGGAAAACTGCTGTGTCTGAATCTAAAGTATTCCATTGTTTGTTAAAGAAAAGTTTTCTTTTAGTTTTGAAATTGACTTTAATTTAGAGAATGAATGATCATGGGCCACTTTATTTCGAGATCAGAGATTAAAATCCAGATGATCGATATGTGATTTTATGTGTACTCTCTCCATGAAAGTGCAAAATTATAAGTCATAGTTTATTTTCTTTTCGATTGTTTAGTAAGTAGTTATTAAATACTTAACGTGTTCCATTTACTGTTTTAGACAGTAGGGAAGTGGTAAAAAAATTTCCTCATTGAGCTTACATTCTAGTGGGGAGGGTGAAAGCAACAGGTAGAATTTCTATGAAGAATGTACTATGTCCATGAATATATAATCTACTGACTAGTGACTTACATTTAATTTAAATTAGATCTACTCTGACACACTAGCCTTTCTTGTGAGATTGGTTTACTACATAAGAGTAGCAGTTAGAAATAGCAGGATATTATCTTTTGGAGTAGCCTGACAGCCTGTTTGCTATTCTTTTTCTTAGGTACTGTCTTTTTCTTACTCTGTATTTTGATTGGATGGTATTTTGCCAAGTTAAACAAGCTGCATATTTTATTATTATTATTTTTTGTGTCAGGGTCTCACTCTGTTGTCCAGGCTGGAGTGCAGTGGCACAATCAGGGCTCACTGCAGCCTCAACCTCCTGGGCTTACGTGATCCTTCTGCCTCAGCCTCCTGAGTAGCTGTGACTACAGGTGCTTATCACCATTCCCGGCTAATCTTTTTGATTTTTTTGTAGAGAGGAAGTGTGGAAGTCTTGCTATGTTGCCCAGGCTGGTCTCTAACTCCTGGCCTCAAATGATCCTCCTGTCTTGCCTCCCAAAGTGCTGAGATTACAGGCGTGAACCATCACTGCACCTGACCTAAGCAGCATATTTTAAAGTATCTAGATTTTATTGTTTTGGGAGGATTTGAGGTGCCTTAAAATTCACATTATCTTTTTTTGGTTGCTTTTGTGCTTTCTCGTATTTATGAGCTGTCTCTGATTTTATGCTTTTATGGTTTGGCGTGTAACTTTCCATGGAATAGGAAAGACTCTTTTCATTGTCTGTGAAAGCCTTCCATATAAAGTTCTAAATGTTGTCTTTTAACATAAATTGTAATACAGAGGGTGCCAAAAAAAAAGTATACAAATGTTAAGAAAGGAAAAAACTGTATTAAAATTGTAATAATATATATATACCGATAGCAAAAGACGACTACAAGTCATGCTTGACTTCTACAATTGCAAGAGATGCTCAAAGTGATTATCATCAACATCCAGACACTTCTGATTACGGCAAACTAAAGTAATACATAGGTAATAACTCTTAAAATGTGTATACATTTTTTTGGCCCTCCTGGTATATTCGCAATCAGGTTTCCCTGCAGATCTCCTGTTTAGGGGCTGTATTCACTTGATTTTAATTAATTAATCCTTTCTCTGTAGGGTGTTTCTTAATAGTTTATAGCCTGATTGCAGTATCCTTTTTATAATTTCCATAAATTCTATTCAACAGTTCAAATTTTTTAGTATACTGATAGAGCCCTGTGAAAATGTGTTTGTCATTTAAAAATTAGTTTGATAAAACAGTTTAAAACAAAGAAAAAGAGAAACTTGTAATTAGGTTGCTTTTTTTGTTATGAGCCAAAAGTAGATTCCTAAGTGCAGTAATGTTTATTTATGTCATATTTGCATTAAGGTAGGGAGTCTTTAGTATATTTTCCCTTCCACGGCTGGAATCAGAGATAAAAAGTAATACTGATTTCCCCTAGGTAAGACAGCTAATCAGTCATATAGTTAGATTTATACTCTGAAGTCTTCAAACTTATGCCTTGATCCATTAGTGTTCTAAACTGTGTTTAATGAGTTTTGTGAAGCTTCTATGGTTTTTTGATGTTCCTTGAGGCCTCTCTTAGTGGGCTTTGAAAAGAATCTAATACTCTTATTTATGCTTTTGCTGTTTCTGCCATCCCTAACCATGCTTGCTCTTTGTTCATTGCTCTTTCTGTTCAGTTTTGGTATCTTTCAAGATCCAGGGCATGAATTTTCCCTCAGTGGAACTATTATTTATACTACTATGTAACGTTCGTGAATATTGCCTTGTGATATCCCTAATGTTATTCCTTGTCTCGCCAACTAGAATGTAGCCTTTTTAAGGGTTTATTATTAAATCATCAAAATAATTTGTTCCCACCATTTCTTTCTTGGGTCTAACACTGTGCCATTGTGCCTTTGTATCCTTATACTCTGTTTAATAAATATTTGGATGATAATAGAAGATAGTTTAATTTAGGACTGCTTCATCACTCAGGTTTTTCCCTATAGAGATCTGGAAATTAGGGATTTAAGGCATAAAAATAGATCTATACTTTCAAGAGGTTAAAACTGCTTAACGGTAGTTTTTCATGGACAGTACTTGTATCTGAATTTCCAGTTCTTTCTGTATATGTTATTCCATTACCTTGTGTTTGGAGAAGGTAGTGTCTCAATTTGAGTGTCTCAGTTAAGGGTAGGAAATAAATAGGATGTAGGTTAACGGTTTAGAAAATATACTTTGTTTGGCAATCATCTTTTATTCACAAAAATTTCTTTTATAGTTGATGGAGAACCTTGTGATCTGTCTTTGAATATAACCTGGTATCTGAAAAGTGCTGATTGTTACAATGAAATCTATAACTTCAAGGTAAGGAACATAAAATTACAGATTTTTCTAGGACCTTAGTGCTCATATGGTTCCAACCTCTTAATTTTATAGAGGAAGGAGTATCATGTAGCTCTAAAGGAGCAGAGCTGAAACTAGAATGCGTGCTTTCCAGTTTGCAGACCTACTATATCAATACTTCTCAAACGTTTTGGTTTCAGAATGCTTATATTCTTAAAAATTATTGTGGGCTCCAAAAAGACTTTGATTATGTGGGTTATGCTATTAGAAATTAAAACTGAGAAATATAAAAATATGTATTATTTTAAAGTAGCAATAATAAACTCATTACATGTTAATATAAAAAACATTTTTAGATAAAAATAACTTTTCCAAAAAATCCGTAAGAGTAGCACTGCTTGGCATTTTTGCAATTCTGTTTAATATCTGGCATAACAGAAAATCACTTGATTCTTACATCTCTTCCTTTACTCAGTGTATTGTGATATTTTGGTTGACATATATGAAGAGCATCTGATCTCCTATAGATAAGTAGTTGGGAAAGTAAATGGTGTTTGACTAGCCTTTTCAGGTAATTGAGGATGTTTTTCTTTGATTCTATACCAAAACTCAACAAGTGGAGTTTCTTTTTTTTTTTTTTTTTTTGAGTTGGAGTCCCACTCGATCACCCAGACTGGAGTGCAGCGGCCGCTCCCGGCCACCGCAGCCTCAACCTGCTGGGCTCCGGCGATCCTTCTGCCTCAGCCTTCCGAGTAGCCGGAATTACAAGCGCGCGCTACCACGCCTGGCTAATTTTTTTTTTTTTTTTTATTGTGGAGATGAGGTTTCGCCTGCCCAGGTGGATCTTGAATCCGCGGGCTCAGGCAATCCACTCACCTCAGCCTCCCAAGGCGTGAGATTACAGGCTGAGCCACCGAGCCCGGCTCAAGTGGAGTTTCTTAAAGTTTAGGTGCAGTGTAAGACTAAAATCTGAAATCATATTAATGAACTTTTTTTTACTCTAATACAAATCCACTAGTGTGTCTTATACTTTGATTGGATTTTTTTCCACTCTGTCGCCCAAGCTGGAGTGTAGTGGCACACTCACGGCCACTGCAGCCTCTACTTGCTAGGCTCAAGCCTAGCAAGGATCTAGAGTAGATCCTTCACCCTCAGCCTTCCAAGTAGCTGGAACTACACACATGCACCACCATGCCCGGCTATGACTGGATCTTTTACCCATGCATGATCTTGTAACATCATTCATTGGTCATTTAGAAAATATTGGTTGACTGAATTATATAAATCTTCTAAATATAAACTCATTTTACATTTAACTCAAAATTATATTGTTAATAACCACCCCTCTGACCCCCTCCATCTCATCATTAGTTTCTTAAGTATTGGAAGCCTTTAACTCATGGTTTAAAATTTAAAAACGCAGATGCTTCACAATTTCAGTTTTCGCTAGAAAGCTCAAATTTTATATTGGCAGTGAAGTGTGTGACTGTGAAGACTAGTACAGGTTGGTGCCACTGTCTTTGTTTCTGATAAAGGCAGCAATTCTACTCACCATTGGCTTTGTGGTATCAATGTGAGGCAAAGAGCATACTATTTTAATTTATTTTCTTTTTTGAGCTGGGGAATCTCACTCTGTCGCCCAGGTTAGAGTGCAGTGGCATGATCACGGCTCATGGCAGCCTCGAGCTCCTGGGCTCAGGGGATCCTTCTGCCTCAGCCTCCTGAATAGCTGAGACTACAGGTGCTTGCCACTATGTCCAGGTAATTAAAAAATTTTTCTTGTGGAGACGAGATCTTGCTGTGTTGCCCAGGCTGGTCTTGAATTCCTGGACTCAAGCAGTCCTTCTACCTTGGCCTCCCAAAGTGCTGAAATTACAGGCATGAGCCACTGTGCCCAGGCCAGCCACTGTGTCCAGCCAGTTATTTTGAAAATAGTTTTGACTACTTAGACTTTGTAAAAGGGTTCATGGACCACACTTTTGAGAATTGCCATAGTATGTGATACTTGATTCTTGAAAATATATTGCTCTGAGATGGACTTTTTGAGCTTTTTCCATTCTGTTTCCATACCACTGCTTGCAGTTTGCATCTCTTTTTGTTGTTTGTTTTAAAGATTCTCCTGTTCTTGAAGTTTCTTTACAAAGATAATTTGGCTATTTTTTTTTTCCTTTTCTTTTGAGATAGAATCCTGCTGTGTCACCCAGGTTGGAATACAGTAGTACCATCATAGCTCACTGTAACCTTGAACTCCTGCCTCATGCAATCTTCCTGCCTCAGCCTCTGGAGTAGCTAGGACTATAGGCTTATGCTGTAGCTGGCTATTATTATTATTATTATTGTAAAGATGAAGTCTCACTATGTTTCCCAGACTTGCTTTGAACTTCTGGCCTCAAGGTGATCCTCTTGCCTTGGCCTCCCAGAGTTTTGGGATTATAGGTATATGCCACCATACCAGGCCTGACTGGTCTTTAAAAAATGTCCATCCTTCAGTCAGTTTTTAAAAATTTAAGCATTTTGAAATCTCTGCTTTGTGTTAAGGTTTTACATCATGTTTTTTGCAGTGTTGAAAATGTGTTTGTCTTTTGCTTTTATTATATAACACTGGGTAAGATTGATATGACAGGAAGGACTGAAGAATTTAGAGAGAACTGATAACACCTCCAGAATATGATATGAAATTGATGACTAATTGAATTTACAGTAATAGGTTTTTACATTTGAAACTTGGGATAAACTGGTTAGAACTTAGCAGATCCTGCCTTCATAGTGCAAATTAAGAATGTAAAAATTGGGCCGGACTCGGTGGCTCAGCCTGTAATCCTGTGCTTTGGGAGGCTGAGGTGAGTGAATTGCCTGAGCCTGCGGGTTCGAGGCCCGCCTGGGCAACTTGGCGAGACCTCATCTCTACAATAAATCAAAAAAATTAGTCGGGCGTGGTAGTGCGCGCCTGTAGTTCCAGCTACTTGGAAGGTGAGGCGGAAGGATCGCCAGAGTCCAGCAGGTCGAGGCTGCGGTGGCCGGGAGCGCGCCAGTGCACTCCAGTCTGGGCGACAGAGTGAGACGCCAACTCAAAAAAAAAAAAAAAGAATGTATAAATTGTTTTCGATTGTCAAGGGATAAAAATATGGAGATAAAAAGCCGGTGGTTGGAGATGTGATATTGGAGCTTATAAAAAAGAGGGCAAGACTACAGGTGTGGGATGAGAGAAAAAAAGCACAGAACTGTTAGGTGAAACCACAGACATGATGTGTTTTTGAGAGGCAGCAATGAGCTGAACATGGCTACAACAGTTTTGTTAAAGCTTTCTATCAAACTTACAAACATGAGATTGTCTTTTTGGTGATGTTGTTAATTTGGCCAAGTAACTCTTATTATATTTTCATGTAACAAAATTGTTTAGACTCTGGCAGCTTCCCAGTCTTCGCAGAATTGTTAGAGGCCTCTACCCTTTGTGATCCAAAGACTAGAAATCTGTACTTTAGTCTAATAATGCTAGACTTTTGGCTATTGTTATATAGAGTCTTTATTAGATGCTGTAATTTTTAAAAATAGAAAACCCAATAGCAAACTCAAAATTATATTTGTACTATAAGCTGTTGTCCTTTAAGTATCTTTTTTTTTTTTTTGAGTCAGAGTATTACTCTTGCTCAGACTGGAGTGCAGAGGCATGATCACAGCTCCCCATAGCCTTGATCTTCTGGACTCAGGAAATCCTTCTGCTTCAGTCTCCTGAGTAGCAGGGACTATAGGTACATACTACCATGCCTGGCTATTTATTTATTTGTTTGTATTTTTTTATAGAGATGAGGTCTTACTATGTTGACAAGACTGATCTCGAACTCTTGATTTTAAGTAATTCTCCTGCCTCGGCCTCCCAAAGTTCTGGGACCAACCTAAGTATCTTATTTTTTAAAAAATAAATTAAATACTTTGTATCTTCTCTATTTTTCCAGGCAGAAGAAGTGGAGACATATTTGGACAAACTTAAGGAAAAAAGAGGCTTATCTGGGAAATATCAAACATCATCAAAATTGTTCCAGAACTGCAGTGAACTCTTTAAAACACAGGTAATCTTTGAACGTGATTTGGCGGGAAATAGAAAAGGTGAAAAATGTAACATCTGCGTTTTTGGCTATATCTGTTTCCCACTCCTCAATTATTTCTTCTGGCAGAGACAGATTGGAAGCATGTTCTCATAGGTGCACAGTCAGCCACTTACATATTCATCTCATTAAAGAGAAGATGTACTTTCCTTTGAATATAAAAAGAAAACTCCCAATTTTTTTCATTGTGGCAAAATATACATATGAAAGTTACCATTTTAATTATTTTTAAGTGTACAGTTCAGTGGCATTAAGTACATTCACATTGTGTAGGCATCAACCCACCCCAGATCTTTAATCATTCCAAACTGAAACTTTGTACTCATTAAACAATAATTCCCCATCTCCCACCCCTAGTGGTTAGTGACCACTATTCTACTTTCTATGAATTTGACTATTCTAGATACCTCATATAAGTAGAATCATACAATTTTTGTTCTTTTTTTGGTCTTGCTTCTTAGTGTAATGGTTTCAAGGTTCATCCATATTATAGAATGTATCAGAATTTCATTCCTTTTTAAGGTTGAATAATACTTTGGTTTATCTATCTATCTATCTATTTATATCTATATATATGTGTGTGTGTGTATACCACATTTTATTTTTCCATTCATCTGTCAATGGACATTTGAAACCTCAGATTTTTAATTATCTTCTCACCTCATCTAATTGATATATTCCCAGAAAAATCAGGATTTTAAAATTTTACTGCTACAGATCTGAAATCAAAAGGGTATCATTACTGTCTTATGATTGAATTTCACATCTTATTTTGTGAAAAGAGGAAGCTATGGATAACACTATATTTTTAATGCTTATATATATAATCTTAAAAATGGAGATTCTGATATGAAATTCTCTTGTCTTAGAAATATCTAATGCCAATTTCTTGTTAGAAAAATTTTAGATGTGTTATTATAACTATATAGTCTTTACTATACTTAAAAATTGCTTTGGAATACTTAGCAAATTACCTTGAACTGGAAAGCAGCTCATAGTTTGGCTAATAGAAGTAAAGTTTATTGATAACTGGTCATTGGTAAGCAGATGAGGTAGTTGATAATTGATGTAAGGGTTCAGTTCTTGTTATAATATAGATTTTATGGACTTGGAGGAAAAGAAGATAACTTTAAAATGGTGGAAGGATGGTAGAAAAAGAAAGATAGAAACAATGCAATGCTGAATAGTTTGTATATATTCTATTGGTTTTCCAAATTTGTCTCTCAGACTGGAAGGATTGGTTGGTGTTTCTTAGATTTGATTATGAAAGCTTCCTGTGGTGTCATGTTGCCTGAGGTTGACTACTGTTAGATCTGCTATAATCTTTCCTGCATCTTAGCCTTTTGGTAAGGTTTTTTCTCTTCCTCTAGTCTAACAGCTTAATTATATGATACAGTTGTTCATTTACCAATACCTGGTAAGAAAGGTAATTAGTTGTAGTTTTTTTATGGACATGGAGTGTGGTGTGGTGGAAAGAACAGTGGACTTCAGTGTTAACAATCTTAGGTTCAAATCTCATTTCTTTGTTTAAAGCTTTACAGCTTTGAGCTGCATTTTCTTCCTCTGTAGAATGAGGGGCAGTTATTCTACTATTATCTTATATCTTATGTCTAAGGCTTTCTCATTCTTAAATATTCATTATTCTCATAGAAAAATAGAATAACCAGTATGGTTTGATATTATTTTTTAGTTCTCAGCAGAGTTTTACTCACTTCTTTGTGGTTAACTGGAAATCTTTTGTCTGTTGATGCTGTACTATTATATTTACTGTTATAGTGTTTGTTTTAACCATTTCTGTATAGTCTGAGATCCATGTTTCTTTTATTATTTATATATCTTTAATTTTAGTTTTATGTTTCTTTTATAGAGCTTTTCTGGGGAGTTTATGCATCGGCTGCCTCTTTTAGGAGAAAAACAGGAGGTAATTTATTTTCCTTATATATTTCTGAGAGTACAGTAACAATTTTGGTGACATGGGAGCTGCCAGTGCTTACTGTATCACTGGGAAGGAGCACCAAGCCTGGGGAGTAGGCTGAGCTACAGCTGGAGGAGCACAATTAGTTTTTAAAAAATCTGAATGAATTCTTCTTTTTTTAATTTTTAAAGGCTAAAGAGAATGGAACAAATCTTACCTTTATTGGAGACAAAACTGTAAGTGTATTTGGGAATTTGGAGCATTGAACACATATTTTGGTTTTCTTATGTTCATGTATTTTTGAATTATTCTTTGAGTATGTTAACAATTAAAAAGAAAGTTGACTGGAAGCTGTATACCAAAATGTTAAAAATGATTATCTCTGGATGATATTATGAGCGATTTTTCTTTTCTTCTTTGTGTTTCTGTATTTTTATATTTTCTAAAATAAATCTGTATTTCTTTTATAATTGCCCCTGTATAAATGTTTGTAAACAGGAAGAAACTTATTAAGTTCCATCTAAAATTATCTGTGATAGGATGTAGCTAGAAGAGAGTTTGGAAAATTGAAGTAAGATTGAAAGCTATAAATATGTCTTACATTTCCACAAATACACACTGTTTGGGTACTTATTTCACTTTCTAACTCATAATAACTAATTCCTCAAAATGTTCTCAGTTAAAAATAACTGGGACTCATGTTGGGTCATGGTTTTTACAAAACTGATTAAGTTTTTAATTTTATGAAAATTTTATTAAGCTGACTAATTCCTAGTTGACCCTGAGTGATCTCTGAGTCAGGTCAGATAAAGACAAGCCCTGAGAATGGAACTTTTCAGCAGTCTGACAGACACCTCAGGCAGTTGGTTTTTTGTTTTTGTTTTTTTTTGAGTTGGAGTCTCACTCTGTCGCCCAGACTGGAGTGCAGTGGCCGCTCCCGGCCACCGCAGCCTCGACCAGCTGGGCTCCGGCGATCCTTCCGCCTTAGCCTTCCAGGTAGCTGGAACTACAGGCGCGCGCTACCACGCCTGGCTGATTTTTGATTTATTGTAGAGATGAGGTCTCACCAAGTTGCCCAGGCAGGTCTCGAACCCACGGGCTCAGGCAATCCACTCACCTCAGCCTCCCAAGGCGCGGGATTACAGGCTGAGCCACCGAGCCCGGCTGGCAGTTGTTTTTTAGGCACCTCCAAACCTGAACCACCAGCTCCCCTACCGTGGTTGCCAAGATGCTATTTTTCATAACTGTTACAGTTATGAGATTTTGGTTTCTTGGAGTTTGGGAGAAAGGGGTGGCATTAGGATGAGCAAAAACATTATGACTTGCTTTTCTTACCTAGATCGAACTGTTTTTCTTGAAGAAACACGTTTTTAATTATTGAAAACTTTAGCTAATTTCCAAAGTTCCAAAAAAAGTTGATTTTGATAGTTTCTGCTGGTGTTTTCGTTGCTCTTATGGATGAGTGGATTTTCAGAGGTCCTTATTTTGCCATTCTGAAAGTGTTCCTACTTTAACCCTAATTTTAGCTGTACAAAATTTCAGCATGAAAATAAATTAGGCATGAAAGTCTCCATTAATTTTTTTTGAACAAAAGACATCAATGGGTTTTTTCTTATTACTAATATGTATATTCACTCTCAAAGATTCAGAAAATGTATATAAATAAAAGAAGAAAATAACTATCTCTAATACCAGATATAAAAATATTATAAATATAACAGGCAAAATATACAATATATAGTGATATATAAATCTATATATTATATTAAATATATAAATACATGTTTGTATTATATTTAATATATTATGTATCTGGTATATTTTGTCTATGGGTATATTTATATTTAACTTATTTTAAAAAGGGAATCTTACAGTATATATTATATGACAGCTTTTTTCTTGTAGCTTAGTAATAGTACATGGACATTTTTCCAGTTCAATAAATGTTGTATAGCATGATTATTATTACTTAAATGCCCACATAATGTCTTGTATGCATACATTGCAATTTGTTAACAAATTCTCTATCCTTGGACGTTTATGAGTTTCATCACCTTGCAATTTTAAACAGTGTTGTGATGAATATTCTTGTAGCAACATTTGTTTTTAAATCTTTATTTTCTGACTTCAAAAGGTAAATGTTTTTGGCTATACCTTAAAGTAAAAATCCTTTGTAATTTTATTTGCTAATAGTTTTAGCAGTCTAGTGTGATTACACAGAATATGTACACATTAACCAAAATAAAATATGATGTCATATCTATATTTTCTTTTTACTACCAAATGGTTACATTGAGCACTACTTCACTTTTTCATGGCTGCATAGTGTTCCAGTTCATCTTTTTTTTTTTTTTTTTTTTGAGCTGAGGTCTTACTGTGCCACCCAGACAGGATGGAGTGCAGTGATACCACAGCCTTGACCTCCTGGGCTCATGCGATCCTTCTGTCTCAGCCTTCGGAATAGCTGGTACTATAGGTATGCACCACCATACCTGGCTAATTTTAAAATTTTTTTGTACATATGAGATCTTGCTATGTTGCCCAGGCTGGTCTTGAGCTTCTGAGCTCAAGCAATCTGCCTACCTCGGCCTCCTCAAGTGCTGGGATTATAGGTATGAGCCACTTCTGGCCCAGTTTATCATGATTTTTATAATTAATTTACGATTGGTATACATTGAATTGTTTCTAGGTTTTCACCATTATGGATAAGGCATGTTCATAGTGTCTAGCTATATCTTTGTATACACTTATAATATTTAGGTCAAATTCCTGGACATAGAATTGCTGGATCCAAATGCATACAGTTTAAAAGTTCTTTTTGCATGCTTTTCCAAAGTGCTCTACAGAGACGTAGCAATTTGTGGTCCCAAGAAAGTTAGAATGAGTGTCTTAGTTCCTTGTGTTGCTATAAAAGTCTACCTGAAGCTGGATAATTTATAAAGAAAAGAGTCTTATCTGACTTATGGTTCTACAGGCTGTACAAGGAACATGGAGCGAGTATCTGCTTCTGGTGAGGACTTCAGACTGCTTCCACTTATGGCAGAAGGCAAAGGGGAGATGGTGTGTGTACATCATATGGCAAGAGAGAAAGAGAAAGAGGAGAGGGAGGTGCCAGGCTCTTTTTAACAATTGCAGGAGCAATTAGGGGGAGAATTTACTCATTACTGCCAGGACAGCACTAGGCCATTCATGAGGGATCCACTCCCATGACTCAAATTCCTCCCATTAGGCCCCAGACTTTAACATGAGGTGGGACAAATATCCAAACCATAGCAGTGAATTTCCATTTTTCTTCACAAACAATGGCTGCTATCTTTTAAAACAGATTTTATGCAGTTTACCTTATTAAGCAATAATTTGTTGTTATAAATTGTATTTTAATAATTATTGTTGAAAGTTAACATTGATTTTTATACATATTGACTGTTTGTAATTTTGCTTTCTTCAGTTGTCTTTTGTGCAATGCATACCTTGAGTTCTACTCAAGATTTGAACTCTGTTCCTAGTGATTAAAGCTAGCTGAAAGATGACCCTGTTGAATACTGCAAGTAATATTTAGAAATAGGATATTGTCAGAAGAAGTCAAATAATTATCTATACTTTGATTTTTTTCCTGAAAATTGGACCTGAGGTAAATGCTGCATAATCCTATTTAAAGGATGTTCACAAGTTCAGTACTTGCACCTTTTATTAAAGCTCTGATAAAACATATATGCTTGTGGAAGGAAGGTCCTCTACCTGTCCTTCCCTTAAGAAAAGATGGATACAAGAGAACACTTTAATATTTTGATTAACTTAGTTTTTTGGTTTGATTTAAGTAGTAATGTGATACATTTACCATCATAATTTTTAAAAAATTAATAGATTATATTTTTTAGAGCATCTTTAGGTTTACAACAAAATTGAGCAGGGAGGACAGAGAGGTCCCACATACTCTCTCCATACCTGTATACTCAGCCTCCCCCTCCTTCAACATACTGCACTACTGTGGTACTCTTGTAAAAATTGATGAAGTACTTTGACATGTCATTATCAACCAAAGCCCATACATTAGGGTCCTCTCTTTGTGTTGTACATTCTATGGGTTTTGATATATTATAACATTTCCACCATTATACTATCATACAGAATATGTTAAGTGCCCTAAAAATCCTTTGTGCTCTGCCTGTTCATCTCTTTCTTCCCCCAAAACTGGCAATCACTGATCTTTTATTATCTTCATACTTTTGCCTTTTCCAGATTGTCATCTGGTTGGAATCATACAAATATTTAGGCTTTTCAGATTGGCTTCTTTCACTTAGTAAATACATTTAAGGTTTTTCCATGTCTTTTTGTGGCTTGATAGCTCATTTTCTTTTTAGTGCTGAATAATATTCCATTGTTTGGATATGCCACAGTTTATCCATTCACCTATTGAACGACATCTTGGTTGCTTTCAAGTTATAGCAATTATGAATAAAGCTGCTGTAAACACTTGTGTAAAGGTTTTTATGTGGATATGAGGTTTCAACCCCTTTGGAAAAATACCAGGGGGTATGATTGTTAGATCGTATGGTAAGAGTACGTTTAATTTTGTAGCCATTATGATTTTGACAGTGCAGTGCTGAATAAGAAATGGAACATGTTGGGAACCAAACTACCTTTGTAGTCTGTCTTTCTGACAGCATCAGTAATTAGATTACCACATGCAGCTTTAATTATTTTATCTTACTGATGGGTTTTAAAATGTTCTGTTGAAGGGGGCCTACAATTTTGAGACAATATCATTAAGACAGCGTTTTAAAAATAGTTCTATTTACAGTCTAGCAGTAGACCGTGAAAAAAGAAAAAATATAATTCTGTTAAGGAGAAGGAAATAATTAGTAGTTGAGATGGTAGTTAAGAGTATAAGCTCTGGGGTCAGATATCCTAGATTTTACATTCCCAACTCACAACTTAATACTTCTGGAAAAACTATTCTCTTGTGCTTCAGTTTCTTACATGGTAAAATGTAATACTTCTAGAAGTGATGCCACGAAGAATTGTGGAGTAAAGATAGCTGGATCTCTATGTCTCCACAAAAGAAACCAACAAGCTGACAGACTGTCACACTCAACTTTCACAAAGCTTTGGAATCTAGTAAAAAACTTAAAAGAACAAGCAAAAAAACTTAATGAAGAAAAGCTACAGCATTGTGTTAAGAAAGTACTGTAGTGTTTTAAATTACGTGTTTACCATCCCTGCCTTCTCAGTTCAGAGGCAGGAAGATGGCACCTTGCAGTCATAGTGCAGATTGCTAGTGCAAGAGAAACTCATATGGATCTTGTTCTTAAAATGTGGTTATGTGTTTTGACCTGTCTGGTGGCTCCCTTTAGGACCTGTGTAAAGACTTGTCTTTGTTTTGCCCAACTTAGAGCATTCATAGGATTGGGGTGGCTTCTAGGGTTGTGTTTGCCAAAAGCATTTGAAGGCAAAAGTATTGGCTGCATAAGGAAAAGGATAACAGTGGGGACAAGTGATAGACTGAAAAGTCCGGGAAGGAAAAAGGTCTGGAAAGGAGATATATGACAGAACAAGGCTTTTAAAAGCTCCTGTATATACTGGGGAATTGAGAAATCCATGTGCACATTCTCAGGATAGACACATGCTCAGAAAAGACCTTAGGTGACCCTACTCTTTCATTCTCGCTGAACTTCAGCCTCTGCACAAGCAGAAAGTGAAGACTAAGGAAGGGCTTTAGTTGGTCCAGCTAAGTGTTGAATGATTGCCCCAGTCTACAAAGACAGGGAGAGCATTTTTTCCCTTTTGGCTTCTCGTGTTTTAGGAAATCTTTGTCCAAACATTAACTGACCACTAAGCTAAAGGAACACAGCTTCCAGTAGCTACACAGGACAAAGAATACAGGCTTTACAAAAATAGTTATGAAAAGTCACAAAACAAAACAGCAGCAACCCACATCAGTAGCTAACAACCCACATCAGTAGCTAATAAGCCTCAGGGGGTGGGACAGATTCTGGTTTCCAGAATTGCCACATTATATTAAAAATGTTCAGTCTTCAGTGAAAAATTATAAGGCATGAAAAGAAACAAGAAAGTGTGGCACATTTACAGGAGAAAAGAAATAATAGAAAGTGCCTCTGAGGAAGCCTAAACATTAGACTTACCAGACCAAGACTTTAAATGGACTGTCTTAAATACATGTATACTCAAAGAGCTTAAACAAACAAACAAAAAACAAGAATGAAAAACTTAAAAGAAACCAGGAGAACATAGGGAGAGATAAAAATGATAAAAAGAACAAAGACAAATGAACAGAGTCCAAAAGACCCTTGAGATACCTTCAAGTGCCCCAACATGCATATGATAAGAATTCAAGAGGAAAAAGAGACAAATAAAGGAATGTAAGAATATTTGAAGAAATATGGCCCAAACTTCCTAAATTAAACGATTGAGAAGCTCACAAAGCTCAAACTCCAAGCATAAACAAAATGTTGTGTGTTCATAAAATGGAATATCATTCATCCATAAAAATAAAGTACTGTCCTTGAAAATGTAATGTTGAATGAAAGAAGCCAGACATAGAAGGCCTCATATTTGTGATTCCTTTTAAATGAAATGTCCGTAATAGACAATTCCATGGAAGGAAGAAGTAAATGAGTAGTTATAAGTGGTTGGGGAGGGAGAGATGGGGAGTTACTGCTTTTAAGGAGTACAGAGTCTTCTTTTGGGATTATGAAAATGTTTTTTAACTAGCTGGAGTTAATGTTTGTACATTATGCGTGTACCACATGCCAATGAATTATACATATCAAATTTATGAATTGTATGTTAGGTGAAATTTAGTTTAAAAAGGAGTTAATAGTACCTATCTGATAGAGTTGTTGTGAGGATTAAAGAATGTAATAAATGTTATATGCTTAACAGAGTACCTGACATATAAATACTATTTTTACAGGTTCAAAATCTCTACATTCCAGGGTTAAATGTAAACTTTTTCAAATCCTGAAAGATAAGAATTAACCAATTTCTTTTGGAATTTGTAAGAGGTGATTTTAAGATATATAAAATTAATAGCTGAGCAGCTTATTACATCAACCTTTCATTGTTTAATGAGCAAGTAAGTTCAGGAAAGGTTTAGTAGTTACAGTTAATAGGGCATGTGATACTCATAACTTTGACGCTATAAAGTTTTCTCACAAACCACTCCTGAGTCTTGCCAGAGAGACTGTTTATTAGGCAGAGATAAATCACTGTATGATTTAGCATGGCATTTATCTGTAAGTTACTAAGATAACCCAGTAAATGGATAGCTGAAGAACAATTTAATCTATTTTGTTTGACACACTGGATTTTTTATCATGGAGTATAATTTTTGACCTGCTTAGTTTTTCTTAGGTTGTAGGACATTTTAATCATTTGAGAAAAGCTGTAGCTCCACAGGAAAATGCATAAACCTAAAAATCTGTTGTCCATTTTGAGGGGTTCTATGGATCAGTGAAGCTTTCCTAGCAATCTCTGGATAAGTTTCTCCTTTTAAGACCAGATGGTAAGAAGTTGCAGTTCTAAGTAGCAGTACCTCCTTTCACATACAAGGAAGAAGAAACAAGTGATTTGCTCTGTTCATCTTTATTGTTGTATCTTAGTCTTGTGTTTGTGAAAACTAGTCTATGTGGAAAGGAGGAGTCACTGCCCCCCACAGTCAAGGATTTGAAAACTTAATTTGTCTTCCTTGACTTTGTGGAGCAATGATGCTTGCTTTCCATATAAACTAGCCCGAGGTTAAAACTTTAGTATAAATGTAAGACCATGTCAGCAAGAATTCTGGTAGTCTTGGAAAGGGAGTTGAACAAAGGAAATTAGATTCAGTAATTGGTGCTTATAATTCATTTTACTGGCTGGGCACTGTGGCTCATGCCTATAATCCCAGCACTTTGAAAGGCAGAGGCGGGAGAATCACTTAAACCCAGTTCGAGACCTGCCTGGGCAGCACAGCAAGACTTCATCTCTACAAAAAATACAAAACTTAGCCAGGTGTGGTACACATGCCTATAGTCTCAGCTACTCAAGAGGCTGAGGCAGAAGGAGTGCTTGAGCCCAGGAGTTTGAGGCTGCACTCTAGCTTGGGCAACAAAGTGAGGCCCTATCTCAAAAACAGAAACAAAAAAATCAATTTTACTGATATAATCATGGATTTTTATAAGTGATTTAAATAATTCTTAGTTTAACAGCCAGCTGTGATGGCTCATGCCTGTAATCCCAGCACTTTAGGAGGGCAAGATGAGAGAATTACTTGAGCCCAGGAGTTTGAGAACGGCCTAGACAACATAGCGAGAACTTGTCTACAAGAAAAAAAAAAATCAGAAAAATAGGCCAGGCACGGTGGCTCAAGCCTGTAATCCCAACACTTTGGGAGGCCGAAGCAAGAGAATTGCCTGAACTCAGGGGTTTGAGACCAAGCCTGGGCAACTTGGTAAGACCTCATCTCTGCAATAAATTAAAATATTAGCCAGGCATGGCAGTTTGTGCCTGTAGTTCCAGCTATTTGGAAGGCTGAGGCAGAAGGATTGCCTGAGCCCAGCAGGTTGAGGCTGTAGTGACCATGAGTGTGCCACTGCACTCTGGCCTGGGTTGCAGAGTGAGACTCCAATTAAACAAACAAAAAAAAAATTGGAAAAATAAGCTAGGTATACATGGGGGTGCACGCCTATAGTCCCAGCTACTCAGGAGGCTGAGGCGGAAGGATCACCTGAGCCCAGAGGCGAAGGCTGCTGTGTGTGAGCTGTTATACCTGGGCTACAGAGTGAGACCCTGACTACCAAAAAAAAAGAGAGAGAGAGAGAAGAAAGTCATTTTACTTATGTAATCGTGGGTTTTTATAGATGTTTTAAATAATTCTTAGTTAAACGGCCTGGTGCAGTGGCTTGTGCCTATAATCCAAGCACTTTGGGAGGCCAAGGTGGGAGGATTGCTTGAGTCCTGGAGTTCAAGATCAGTCTAGACCTTGTCTTTACAAAAAAGGCATCAGTTGGATGTGGTAGTAGGCACTTGTAGTTCTAGCTACTTGGTAGGCTGAGGCAGAAGGATTGCCTGAGCTCAGGAGGTTGAGGCTACAGTGAGCCTGATCATGCCATTGCACTCCAGTGTGGACAACAGTGTGAGACCCCCAACTCAAAATAAACAAGTAAAATAAAATCCTTAGTTTATTCTTGATGTCTTTGTAAAACAACCTGGTATCCTTATATGACTTAAACAGAGGTTCAATTTAGTGATTTGTAATTGAAGTTTTCCTTGTAAAAACATGCTAAATGTGATTTCTGTGTATATAAGATATGAAGTATCCTGCCTTTTAGTAATTCATAATCCAGCCTACTTCACTGTATGCACTGCTGGCTTGTTTGGTTTGTTGTGCCAACTGTTTTAATGAGTAAAAGTGAAGGACTCTACTGTGTTCCTGGGTACATTCTGGAGCAAAATTTTCATATTGTAGTATTAACATGTGTTCTTAATTGTTAAGATTTGAAGATCTGATGTCTTTTTCCCTCTCTAGGCAATGCATGAACCATTGCAAACTTGGCAAGATGCACCATACATTTTTATTGTACATATTGGCATTTCATCCTCAAAGGAGTCATCAAAAGAAAATTCACTAAGTAATCTTTTTACCAGTAAGTTCAAGTCATTTCTTTTTAATGTTTGTGTTATTATCTTGTTATGTCATGCATGTACTTCCCATATGCTTTCTTGCTAGATATTGCAGATTTTAGATTTCATTTTCTTTCATTTGATCCTCCTGATTTTTAAATTTTTAATTAATATCATGTTGTCAGTATTCTGAATTAGATTGTCAAAACTTGGGCCACCTAGTCAAAACTCAGAAAATTTTAAATTGATAACATTGGTATGTTTTATGTCTCAAGTCTTTTTAAGGTGATCTTACCACTGTTACTGCTTAGTTCATAGAGTCATCATCTGTTACCTAGAATATTGCAGTAACTTCCTAACTGGTCTTATTTCCTGTGGTTTGTTTTTTTGTTTCTTTTTTCTACTCTATAGTTTCCTTCCCTACCCTATTTTGTCAAGTAGAATATTGAATGAAAAAATCATGGCAGCCATCCCTGCTTTGCTCCTGACTTTACTGGCAGTAAAGTATTAGGTTTACTGTAGATTTTTCAAAATATTCTTTGGTTAAAGAAGTTCCTTTCTATTCCTGTTTACTGCGAGTAATTTTCTTTTTTTAGATATTAGGAATGAATAATCAGTTTTATCAGATAGTTTGAGTATATTGATTATAATGATCACATGTGCTTTCTCATTTAATATGTTAATATAGTGCTGCATTATCAACTGGACTTTTTTTTTTTAATAATCAGTATTTTTTATTATGAAATTGTGGGGTACAGTCAAGGATTAGGTATACAAATATGCTTTGTTCAGGCACCCTTGTTGACAAGAGGTGTCTTCCCGTCCCCAGACAGATATTGACTACCATCAATCCCATCTCCCTTCCCCTCCCCCCCCGGACTTTTTTTTTTTTAACTGGACTTCTAATGGTTAGCCATTCTTGAATTTCTAGGATACCATTATTTGGTCTTGATGGAGACACACATACACACACACGCACACACACACACACACACACTACTCACACACACTTGTATACATATACATATACATTGCTGGATACTACTCACTAGTATTTTACTAAGTTTGTTATTTATGTTCAAAGTAAGATTGACCTATAATTTTATTTTTTCATACTGTCTTCTGTTAGTTTGGCATCCAAGTCATGTTAGTCTCATATAGTAAAATAGTTTTTCTTTGAAACAATTTTTGTAAGGGTAGGATTATCCATTCCTTAAACATCTGATAGAACTCATCTATAATACTGTTTCCATTTGATGTTCTTTTTTTTCCCCAGATAGATTTTAATCAACTGATTTATTTTCTTTTATAGTAATAAGTATTTTAGTTTTTCTGTTTTGCCTTGAATGAGGGTTTTTGTTTGTTTCTTTGAGAAATTGTACATTTTAAGAGTTCAGATTTATTGATGACATTACTTATGATGTTCTTTACAAAGTCTGCTATATCTATAGGCTTTTTTTTATTTATTCTTTTTTTTTTTTTTTGAGTCAGGGTTTCACTCTGCCATCCAAGCTGGATTACAGTGGTATAATCATGGCTCATTGTAGCCTTAAACTCCTGGGATCAGGCAATCCTCCCTCCTTAGCCTCCCAAGTAGCTGGAACTACAAGTGCATGCTACACACCTGGCTAATTTTAAAAAAAAATTTGTAGAGATAGGGTCTCATGTTGTCCAGGCTGATCTTGAACTGCTGGGCTCAAATGATCTTCTGCCTTGTCTTCCCAAAGTGCTGGGATTACAGTTGTGAGCCACTGTGTCCAGCCATGTATAGGCTTTTAAAATCCTTAATATTGTTTTGTATCATCTCTTTTTGTCAAATATTTCTAGAATTTTATTATATTTTTTATCTCAATGATCCAGCTTTTGGTTTTGTTAATTTTACTGTTTTTGGTCTGTTTCATCAACTTCTGCATTTTTATTTATTATTTTCTTTCATTTGACTTAATTTTAAATTTTAAAAAAATGATTCTTGTGTTGGATGCTTATCTCCCAATCCAAAAATGGGTCTTATTATGCTCTATAGTGATATGGGGGTACAGTAGAGCTAGGCAAACTGGTGGGTGACCTGGTACAATTTCTGAGGCCCCAGGTTGTATGTGTTTCCTTCTGTCTGGTTAGGCCCATGACTTTCTAATGGGTAATAGTCTCAAGGAGCAGTTGCCAGTGTGTACATTTAGCCTCTTTTCTTTGAAAAAAAATGGAAGAGAAGCCCTACTCCACTCTTTTCCACTTCAGCTTCTTCATGCATCAACCTGGCTCTGATTCCTCCTCTCTTTCTTTGAATCCTACTAGCTTCAGTGATCCCATAGGTACTGCACTTCCAACTACCATAGCCTGCTCTGAGGCCCAGAGCCCAACATGATCATGGCGTCAGCCTAATGCACTGTTCTGAGTTTTTGTTAAGTTTTGATTCTTGGAAAAGCTCATTTTGTTCTTTTTGTTTTCTCTTTTTTTTTTTTTTTTTGGGTTTTTTTTTTTTTTTTTTTTTTTTTTGTGTATAGAACCGGTGCCCACTTTGAAGTGGATGGGGGGCGCCC
>CAUYQG010180149.1:0-55890 GCA_963574415.1 Tarsius wallacei | reverse complement strand
CAGACGTATAGTTGGCAAATATTTTTCCCAGTCTGTGGGCTGTCTCCCTGCTCTCTTGATTATTTCTTTGACTTTGCAGAAGCTTGTCAGTTTGATAAGGTCCCACTTGTCTATCTTATCTCTTATGGCATGGGCACTTGGGGTTTTGATCAGGAATTGGTTGCCAGTTCCAATTTCCATAAGGGTGTCTCCTGCATTTTCTAAGGTTCTTATAATGGGTTAAGTTTTAACAGTGATGTCCTTTGGAGTGTGAGATTTGGATGTGCAGGGAGGGGTGGGGAGAATGGGAGGATGGCAGTGGAGAAATCCACTGTGTTCTTCTAACTCATGTGGGCTCAGGGGACCTGGGCAAAGGCATGGCTACTGAGGAGGCTACTGGGGCCAGGGTGGACCTAAAGCCCTGGGTGCAGAGTGTGGTGTGCTTGACAGGACATTGACCCTTGTGGTCCTGGGAGGACCAGTGGGTTGAGTGGCAGGAAGGCATATGGTGGGGATCTCTGGGACTCCCATGGGTGACTCTCAGCCCTGGAAGCTCTGCCTAGATGTGACTGTGCTGTGGTCTTTGGGCAAGACTCCCTCCCCTAGGTAGGAGGCGGGTAGGAAGGACTGAAGCAGGAGCCAGGTCCAGGCCACCAGGATGCTCTGGGGTTCTTGGTCAGGCAAGAGTCAGGTCTGTGAGGCCTGGAAACTCTGGGGTTCTTGGTCAGGCAAGAGTCAGGTCTCTGAGGCCCGAGGGCTGGGCCAGCCAGGTCCAGGGTCCATGACTCCCAAGACTTGCCCCTGGACCTGTTAGTGGCAGTGGAGCCCAGTGATCATGGTTGAGCCACTGAAGACAGGGTTGGGGCTTCCAACTTCATTCCAGCCCAGAGAGGAGGCTGGGGCTGCCTTAAATGCTCACCCCAGCCAGGACTAGCACAGGGACTGGGGGCAAGATGGGGATGGTGCAGAAGTGGGAGCCCCAGTGGGCTATCTGCAGAGCACAGGGAGAGGAAATGAACAGGACACTGACAGCTGTAGGATAATTCGGAGTGACAGTTCCATTGAAAACACAGAGCTGCCAGGCTCGGTGGCTCAGCCTGTAATCCTGCGCTTTGGGGGGCTGAGGTGAGTGGATTGCCTGAGCCTGGGGGTTCGAGACGCGCCTGGGCAACTTGGCGAGACCTCATCTCTACAATAAATCAAAAATTAGCTGGGCGTGGTAGTGCACGCCTATAGTTCCAGCTGCTTGGAAGGCTGAGGCAGAAGGATCGCTGGAGCCCAGCAGGTTGAGGCTGCAGTGGCCAGGAGTGTGCCACTGCACTGCAGCCTGGGTGACTGAGTGAGACTCCAACTCAAAAAGAAAACATAGCTTCTGTGGGGGTGTCAGAGGTCAGAGTGAGCAATAAAATGTCACACCAGGGCAAATGGCATCGGGGAAGATACAATGTGGCTACCCCCAGACCAACAGATGATCTCAATATCCACACTAACTTTCATTCATTGAACATTCACTGTGGGCCATTATTGCACCAAGAAAGTACTTTGAGTAATCTTAATCTCGACATTGACTTTGTGACATAAGACAGGGTTTATTCTCCTCTTTTTTGTGTGTTTGAAGAGATGGGCTCACAGAGGTCAAGTCATTTATCCCAAATCACACAGCTAGTAACTGGTGGAGGCAGGATTTGAATCCAAGTCTGACTGGTTCTAAAGCACAGGCCCTTGTCTGCTGCCCCCTTTTGTGGCCTCCCCAGCCCCATTGGGGTGGCTCGGGCCCTTGCTCACAGTTCTCCAGTCACACTTCTTTCCTTCCCACACCCTGATTGTCTGTAGGGTTTTTCCAGCCCTGGGCTTTGATGCACGCTTTTCCTTAGGCTTGCACCACTCGGTTCCTCCCCATTCTGTGGGTTTCAGCCCAATGCCACTTCCCAGAGGAAGTCTTTCTGGGCTCTATTTTGCCGGCTGTGACTTCTCAGAAGAACCTCTCTTTTTCCTCAGAGCTGTTATCACATGTTTATCTGTAGTAATTTGCATCAAGTCAGTATCCCCCATGGGCTGTGAGGTCTGAGAGGGCAGGGACTGAGGGGTTTTATTCACAGCTGTATGCGTGGCACTCAGGACAGGAAGCATCACGTATGTTATTTACTTATCCCTGGCACCTGGTACTGTCCTGCTGGCTCTGGGACCCTTATTGTGGCCTTAGTGTCTTATTGTCTTGCCCACACCTTGGGCTCTCGAGGTTGGTCTCAGGCTAGCAGGTGGGCAGGGCACCAACCCTACATACCCAGGCCTTTGTCCCTGCCAGAGGAGGGCGGGGCAGGCCCGTGACTTGTTGACACAGCATGTTTTTCCCCTAAATTCCCTCATGGGGGGTGCCTGGAGGACTGACCTGGGGTTTGACACACCTTTAGGTTGCCTCCTATCTCTTTCAGCCAGCAGAGACCTCTTGTGCGAGTTGGTGACAAAGATGGCTTGGCCGGGTGTGAGAAACTGTGTGTTGACATTTTGCACCACGAAGGTCTCTGGCGAGCTCAGGCAGGAGACGCTAATGTTATTAAGTCAGTTTTAAAACTGGACAACATTTTTGACATTTCAGCTGCGATGCCTGAGCATGAAAAGCTTCTCCCCTCCTGTTGTGCATCTCCAAACAGTAACTCTGTAGCAATATGACTTGACTTAAAAGCCCCGGGCAGTTTGCTCATAATTCTAATAACCATCCAGAATTAGATCACTTCACATTCACCTTATTTCTTCCCTCATTCATCTTCTGGTCAGGTCATTAGAAACTCCCTGATGCTTCCCCCCAACCTCAGCATTCTATTATTTATATATTATACACATTTCTCTACAGAATGCCTGGAAAATGGTGAAATGGCCACAGAGGATGGGCTTTCTCCCCTGATGACAGCTTGGGAAACATTCTTTTCTTCCTCCAAAGATCCATTGAATCCACTGGGATTTTAAAACTTTCAGCTAAAATATTACCACAGGACTTGTTCCTGGAGTTCTAGTGATTTTGGGACAGGCTGGGGAGATGGGCCAATGGCCACAGCTTGGAGGGAGGGTGAAGAGAGTCACGATGTTTGGTACTCAGCTTCTCTGGTGGCCCTGGGCAGGACTTTTGAATGCTTCCATGTTAATGTGGCCGTTTTGTGGCAAGAGATGTTTTACTGTGGTTGTATCAGCTTGGTATGACAGATTGGAAAACTACCATGTAAAGATGACATTTATCTTTGTTTTGCCTGATGAAAAAAATTGTTTGTTTTTCCTGATGAAAAAGCAAATACTTGTTTATTGAAAAAAACTTAAACCTTACAAAAATATAGAATGTAGAAAGTGGCATCTTTTATAATCCTATCACTCCTAAACATGACGATGCTGAGGGTTATGTCCCAGATTTTCATCTATGCATATACAAGCATAAGTAAGAATACATAATTACATATAGTTATTTTGTTATGAAGTAATGTAAATCACAGACATCAGGATTCACACTCTTTCTCTTTTCTCTCTCTCTTTCTTTCTTTCTTTCTTTCCTTATTTCTTTTGAGTTAAGGTTTCACTATACTGCCCA
This sequence comes from Tarsius wallacei, assembly GCA_963574415.1. Classification (NCBI taxonomy): domain Eukaryota; kingdom Metazoa; phylum Chordata; class Mammalia; order Primates; family Tarsiidae; genus Tarsius; species Tarsius wallacei. The sequence continues at coordinate 52,337 of CAUYQG010180149.1, read as the reverse complement.
TGCTGAAGTGCAGTGGTGCAGTCACGGCTCACTGCAGCCTCAAACACCTGGGCTCAAGTGATTCTCTTGCCTCAGCCTCCCTCGTAGCTAGGACTATAGGCATGCACACCAGCTAATTTTTAAATTTTTTTGTAGAGAGAAAATCTTGCTATTTTGCCTAGACTGGTCTCAAACTCCTGGGCTCAAGTGATTCCCCTTCCTGCCTCAGCCTCCCAAAGTGCTGGGATTACAGGTATGAGTCATCACACCCAGCCCACACTCCATTTCTGCCCACTCAATTTCATTGAACACATGGGATGGTGGCTATGAATTGGGTAAGGATTGCCACTACCCATTGTGGTGATAATAAATAAGATGACATTAGTGGTTTGGGTTTTAGTCCATGTGAAAATGTCCCTTTGTCCAGAGGCCAAGCCAAGGAGGCCCCTCTCCCTCATTCTGTCGTGCCTCATCTCCTGCTGGCTCCCTCTGTCTCCCTCACTACATGCTTTTTTCTTCCTATAGCCTCAGGTGACTTCCAATCTCAAGATCCACCTATCTAAATGTCGCCTCTTCCAGAGAGGTCCCCCTGCACCCGCTCTCCAAAGCCCAGAAAAAGACAAAACAGAAAGAGGCAAGCACCTCTGAGACTTGGCAAAATTATAAAACAATCACAAGCTCCAACTTTTTTCTTTGAGATTTAGTTCTCCGAACAATGCAACAAACACCTTTGTTTCCAATGAACTTCAAAGTTGCATTTTTAGACATTCTTCCTAATATGCAAGGTCAAGATAAATGATATTCGGTCTTGGCTGCAAGGACTAGATTTTTCACCTCTAAGTTTTAGTCCACGCATTGAGGTGTTAATTTAATACACTGAATGGCAGAACAGATGAGCTCACTACTCAGAGTGTTTTCTCCAGAGGCGAAAAGTATTAACAACAACGAAAAAATAAGACAAATGATGTGCAGATGAGTAGGTTTATGAAGGACAGTCTCTAATGGTTGTGATAGCCGATTTTCTTCCAGTAACTCATTGCTCCGATGAGAGACATTTGTTGTCAAGGGTTCACAGAATCAGACCACAAACAGTTCTGAGTGGTAGAAAGAGCTCATCTCTACCTCTAATATTGTTCTGAGAAGTCAGTTACTCTCACTGAGCCTCGGTTTCCTCATGGGTAGGATGGGGAATAACTTCTGTTCTGCTACTGTCTTAGGGTTCTTGTGAAAGTCAAATGAAGTAACACGGGTGAAAAGGGGGCACAGCAGATATTTTTATTTGGGGGCTACCTAGTATCCAAATACTCTTTCTATTTGGGGAGTGGCTAGGAGGGAAAGTTCTGCCTCCCATATAGAAATGGAATGAGGTCAGAAACCCATGTGCATGGGCACCCCCCCAATCGGGTGCTCTTGCCCTGTGCAGTAGATCTTGACCGAATGACGCACAGTATAGAGGGCAGATTAGAATCATCCTGGTGGCCGTGGAGCCAGGAGGTGGAGGTGGTGGCTTCAGGAGTGACCCGAGGTGATGTTCTACCTAGACTCCTCCTGACTTTCTGGGTTTTTACCTGCTTTTGGCTGTGGTTCTCCTCTTGATGTCATGAACTTCCAGGCAGTCTTCCTTTGCTGCTCATGCCACCTACAATTGGCTTCAGTTGTTTGCACTGAAGAGCCCTGACCCGTAGACTCCCTTGTGAGCTGTGAAAGATTTCTATGTGTGGATGTGGCACAGTGGTTCCTTCCTTGGAGAGCCTCAGATGCAGATGCCTGGGCCCCCACTCCTGAGATTCTGAAGCAGCCATTTATGGGGGAATTTTGGCCTATGTGGTTCTTGAAGCTGGAAGGGACTCAGAAGTCACAGCCTTGGTCCTGCCTTGTCATTTGTCCAGAACACAGGGGCAATGTCTTCTTCTAGAAAATGTACACATTATCTTTCACTTGCTTATTCCAGACTTCCTCGGATCCAGTTAACCTGATATATGGAAACCATTTTATGCACACAAATGTTCATTACAGCATTGTGTGTAATTTAACAATATGGATACCAGTTTGATTGCCTTATCTGAGACTCATGGCTGAGTAAGCTCAAGGCTCAGCTACTTGAAGGAATATTATGCAACTGCTAAACATATGTTTGGGCAAAGGTTTTTAGTGACATGAAAAAATATTTATAGCCAGGCTCGATGGCTCAGCCTGTAATCCCGCACCTTGGGAGGCTGAGATGAGTGGATTGCCTGAGCCCGCAGATTCGAGACCCACCTGGGCAACTTGGCGAGACCTCATCTCTACAATAAATCAAAAAATTAACCGGGCGTGGTAGCACGCGCCTGTAGTTCCAGCTACTTGGAAGGCTGAGGCAGAAGGATCACCGGAGCCCAGCAGGTCGAGGCTGCGGTGGCCAGGAGCGGCCACTGCACTGCAGTCTGGGTGACAAAGTGAGACTCCAACTCAAAAAAAAAAAAAAGAAAAAATATTTATAAGTGAAACCTGCAAAACCAGAAAGATATAAGAACATCTACCAAAATAGGTTTTGGTATAGTCATTTTTTTTTTTGGCAGGGTAGTTTTTAAAATAAAAATCAGCATTCACCTTCTTTCCTTCTTCATAATGCTTGATTCAGTAAAACTGGTTTCTATCTATAGAACATTTCCATCAGAGTAATTGTGGAGAAATATTGACTGATAGGACAGTGGCAATTTTAAGGCGAACCAAAAGACCTGAAATAGTCATGGGCTAATTAGTTCCCCCTGGGCTTTATGCCTCCCTTCAGGGTAGCTGCCACTGACGAGTGTGTAGGTGAAAGTGCCGTTTGCTGTGAAGGTTGAAAGACCAGGCTTGTCCTGAGTGTGGAGACCATCAGGCTGTATGACATGCTCCAAGTGTGCTTTGTGATTTCCTTCTAGGACTTTTTATTGAAATGAAACAAATATTTGAATTAAACTGTTTCTTAACTTATAAGTAATATAGGTCAAGATAATAATAGAGACTCCTAGATAATATGTAATGTCTCTATTTATTAAAAAATATATTTTTAATCTTAGTTCTTTTTTGTCAAATTGCCATTTGACAAAAAACATTCATTTATTCATTTGTTTATTAGTTCATTCATTCATTCATTCATCGTGTTTACTAAGAACAGAGCTAGGAACGCCCTTCATTCACTTGCATCATTTTCTAAGGTCAGAAGCTTCTGATATTTGTTCAGGCTTAGTCTTATCTTTTTTTTTTTTTTTTTTGAGTCAGAGTCTTACTATGTCACCCAGGCTGGCGTGCAGTGGCACGCTCACTGCCACTGCAGTCTCGACCTGCTGGGCTCAGGTGATCCTTCCATCTCAGCCTTCCAAGTAACTGGAACTACAGGCACATGCCACCATGCCCGGCTAATTTTTTTTTGTTGTTTAATTTATTGTAGAGATGAGGTCTTGCCAAGTTTCCCAGGCTCATCTTAAACCTGTGGGCTCAGGCAATCCTCCCACCTCAGCCTCTCAAAGTGCTGGGATTGTAGGTGTGAGCCACTGTGCCCGGCCTAGTTTTAGTTCTTTGAAGCTTTTGGACTCTGGTCTTTGCCAAGAAGTTCCAGTGTGAAGGGGTTTATCTTCCTTTCTCCCAGTGCTTAGTTGAGAGGGCAGTTCAGTTAGGTTTGATTATCCTCACAGAAGCCCTGGGCAGAGACCCCTGCCCCATCTGCCCACAACCTTTGCAAGCGCAGGCAGCCATTCCCCTTCCCTTTGGGTCTGCATATTGGGTACTTTCTAAAGAATAGAAGGCTCCTTGTAGTCCATTTCGGTCTATTCCAGTCCAGCTCATTAAACAAGACGGTCTGGCCAGTGTATTTGTCTGAGCCCAGGCCTATGCTGAGGGTTGAGGAGGGTATAAAGGAAGTTTAGGAGTTCTAAGCATTTTATGGAGTCAAGATAAACATTTGAGTTTCTATAAAGCCCTCAAAGGACACTGCCTGGCACCTTGCCCTGGCAGCCATCACCGCTCTTGGTTAGGGGTAGTCATTCCATTTGTTAATTTTCTCAACAAACTCACTGTGTGTTGGGAGGGCACTGTGCACGCCCTGGGAGCACAGAGATGAGGAAGACAGAGTTAGAAGCTCACAGTCTTGCAGGGCAGATAATATGTGCATAAATAAATAGCCATGTAATAAATGAGAAAATTGTATTCCCTGAATTTCTACTGATTCTACTTCCTCACTAACTTTTACAATCTTTTTCTCCTAATCCTCACCAACTTGCTTTTTTCTCTTGGATGACCACATAAACTTCCTAACTCATCTTCCTGCCTCCAATCCAGTTCCCACATTCCCATCAGATGGGTTAGTGTAAAATCTAGACATAGTATGTCTAGATCCAAGTCTTCTAACCCATACACAAGATGAAATTACCTCCACCTCCACTTCCTAGCCAGTTTTCTTGCCAGAACTCACCGTGCAGTCTCTATGGTATCTGTCCTACATGCCACTGTGCCTTTGAACCCTCTGTCGTTCTCTCTGCTGGGAATACTCTCCCATCTTGTTCTCCTAAAAGACTCTTGTTAGTTCTTTGAGATTCAACTCACATGGACTCAGATCATCTGGCAAAACTTTCCTGGCCTCCTCCACTCCATTCATTCATTCATTCATTTGCTTTTTAGTGAGTGTTCACTCTGTGCTAGGCATGGTGCCAGGAAGATGAAGGGAAGTAAAACCAGCATGGGACCTGACCTCATGGAGCTTTAATACAGGTGGTGGAGAGATGCTCATTAAGCAAGTTTAACATAGATGTGGGATTATAAATTGTAATAAGCAGGATGAAGAAGAAAGCAGGGTGCTCTCAGAGAGTATAGCCAGGCCTCTTCTCCCAGAATGATGTGCAGCTGCAGGGTGTCAGCCCCTACTGGGTGCTGGCCTCTTGCCCTACAGAGATGGTCTGACCAGAAGTACAGTGGGAGTCATTTGGTTTGACCTTGGCTCTGTGTGTTAGGCTAGTTTTGTTGCCTCTGGTTGTGACGATATAATCCTTTACTGGATACCTTCTGGGGGCTTCTGCCTACCTCACCTTAATTGCTCCCCTCAACTTTGGTACAAACCCTTATAGTTATGTCTGCACCATGAGACCCTCTACTTGGCTATGGTAGAATGTATCAAAATGGGTGCATGAGCCAAACTTAACAATTCAGATGATTTCTCCTCAAAATTTGAAGCCCAAGGATTCTAAGACTGGCTGGGATGATCTCTCAAATAGACCAGAGGGGAACTTGGGAGCAAGGGGTGGCCATGCTTTTCTGCCTTGTGAAAGGCGAAACAAAAATGATGAGGACAGAAATGATGTATAGAGCAAGTTCTTTCTTGAGGACTGGTGTTGTTTTTGCCTTTGAGTTCCAGGAAACAGTCCTACGTGCTTTAATGCATTCCCCATTGCTGCCTCAGCTTAGCTTATGTTGGTTTCTATTTCTTGCAGCTTAAGAATTCTAGCCATACAGATTCCAAACAGCCAATCATCAGTGCTAGCAAGTTGAAGAAAGATCCATCACCCCTGCAAAGACTTGGATGGAACTACTCAAGGCACATCAATCAATAGAGTTAGACAGACAAGACTGGCAGCTTCTTGGCTGACCTTGAAATGTATCAGGAGTAGTTTTGGCATCCTGTGCACCCTAAGTCTACTCCAAAGTGAAATTGCCCAGATAGCTGTTAACAGACTCATTAGTAATTGGTCTGTCTAGTTCTAGTGATTGGTTGGTACCTGTGTATACATTTCATGTGTTTCCCTAGGTGAAACCTTCAACCTTTTGTGAGCAGTGGTTAACCCCGAAGAGTTTCTGGTCTTGTTCCAATCCTTCCAGGGTACTGATGTTAAGTAGATGTGTTGTTTGCGAGGTCAAACTTGTCTTTTTCTTTTCTTTTTAAAAACCACATTTTTTCCACTTCACATATCACAAAGAGATTTTTTTTCTGATTGGATTTAAAAAAAATTTTTTTTGAGTTGGAGTCTCACTCTGTTGCCCAGACTGGAGTGCAGTAGCACGTTCCGGGCCACCGCAGCCTCGATCTGCTGGGCTCTGGTGATCCTTCCGCCTCAGCCTTCCGAGTAGCTGGAACTACAGGCATGCGCTACCATGCCCGGCTAATTTTTTTGATTTATTGTAGAGATGAGGTCTCGCCAAGTTGCCCAGGTGCATCTCGAACCCTCGGGCTCAGGCAATTCACTCACCTCAGCCTCACAAAGCGTGGGGTTACAGGCTGAGCCTCCGAGCCTGGCTGATTGGATTTTTAACAGAATTTTATGATTAAGATTAGCTGTCTTTGACTTCTGGGCTTTACTTTCCTCTTGGGTTAATTTTAGCTAATCGGTGGCAAAATAAGTCTCCTAAAAAAATCACACTTTCTTCCGTAGTCTTAGAAAAAAAAAAAGAGATTTATTTAAGTGAACTTGTTATTTCTCCCATTGATTCACATAGCCTACACCGTCCTGTTTTTGTTCGTACAAACCATAACACAGAGGTCACAAAGATTCCTTGACTTATTTAAATATGGCAGTAGCATCATTGATGCAAATCTGAGGCTAACCCACATATTTCATAGTTTGGAGATTTTCAACCAATAAAAGGAATCAAACACTGTATTTGGGGAAAAGATTAAGGTCACTGGCCCTCATTTGAGTTGATTGGTCTCTTGAAATGAGAAGTTAATTGTGAAATTGATAGGCAGATTTCCATTTGATTTTGCCTCCAATAGTTTATGTTTATAATTAAAATAATAAAAATGGAAAATGTCCAGTTCAATCAGCCTAATCTCCCATCTAGTCTCAAGCAACACAACTGAAGAGAGATGCATCTGTGTGGGTAAGGCACAAATTCCTTTTACTTTGCCTCTGCTGGCTGGAGGGAAGGGAAGGAATAAATTGCTTAGAATCTAGATATGTTGACATCTCCTCAGAAGCTAGAGAAGAACAATCACAATGTTAGAATAATTCAAAAAAAGAAATAAGGTCAGTTTTCTATAAATAACAGAGGATATGTTGTTACTGTTGTTTGCAATTAGGGTTATTGCTTGGTTCGTTCATGCAAGCAATATTTACTGAGTACCTACTCTGTGCCAGGCACTGTTGTAGCCACTAGGGATACAGAGGTGAACATGAAAGTTGGGTTTGCAATCTCATGGGGCTTGCATTCTGATAGGGAAGGGCTTTCAGTTGGGGGGTGGTGCTGTTTCCGATGGCTATTCATCCTGGCTGCTTTGTGGAACATGCACTGGAGGGACATGAGTAGTAGCAGGAAGACCAGTCAGGAGACTTGCAGTGGTCCAGGTGATAGATGATAGTGGTTTAGACCTGGCGGTGACAGTGATGGAGACGAGAAATGGTGGATTTAGCATTTGTTTTGGAAGTTGAGTGGAAAGGACTTGCTGATAGATAAGATGTGGGGAATGAAAAATAGAGAGGACCAGACTCCCTCTTGCCCAGCTGAATTGATGGTGGTGTCCATACTGCAGATGGGAAGACGGGGAGAGGCTTCAGGAGTTTCATTTTGAATAGCTTGACTGTGGGATGCATCCAAGTTGATTGACAGGTTGCTAGTTACCTGGCTTCCAGAGGGGGCTATGCAGCTCAGTACTTGACTAAGGGAGGCACAATTATCCTAGTTGTGGGGAGCACTAGAAAAATGACTTGCATGCATGACAATTTAGAATGGGGAAAATTTTGTCCACCTGGTACATCAGGCAGCACCTGAAAAAAGGAATTTAATAGATGAATGGAAGTTTCTAAATTCAAAGGGAGGTGGGGAGGAACACAGGGCTTGGTGGAAGTATTTTATATTATAATAGAAGGGGTTTGGGAAAGAGTGCTTTTCATAAGAGCTAAATATGAAGAAGTTGACAACATGTGTGCATGTCCTTGGGCTGCCCCCTTAATGGAAAGAGCCCTGACTTGGGAGTTGGACAGATCTGGGTTCTAATCCAGATGCCATCACTTACAAACTCTGTGTCTTCTGACCAATTACTGAATCTCCGCACACATACTTTGAAAGATTTTTGTCTTTCTGAAACATTGAAGTCATTAAGTAAAAACTAATTTGTTTCCCCATTTTTGTTGAGCAAAGATATATCGAGCTGCAGCTTGAAATGTCAGGTCAACTTGAGAGAGTGTGACCACATGAATTGAAATAATTGCAGCCAAAAGCAAAGACATTTTTCTTTAGGCATAGGTCTTATCTTGCATGAATGGGTCATTTCAGCTGTGATTTTTAAAACCTTAAGACAAGCTTCCTTGAGGCTGTCTTTTCAGTTCCCAGGTTTGGGGCCAGGGTGCCATTTCCCAAGTGTATCCCAGGTGATAATCTCAGAGATACCCAGTAACCTTGACCAATTCTGTAATTGAGAGGATTCAGGGAAACGGAGGTGCACTCTTTCTAAGAATTAAAGAAACTTTACATTTTAGGAAGAGGTATGCAACTCTTTCCCTGTCTGCATTTTAGGAATACCTTTAGCAAAGGTATTGATCTTCCCTTCATCTCTGTCCATTTTCATATCCCATTAGGAATGGGGAGAAACTCCAGAGTGGGAACTTTCTTGGATTACATCTGTATGATCTTACATATAGCATGTCAATTTAATTTCAGATCTAGCTATTTGGTCCACATGATGCCAAATAATGCTTGATACTTTCTTCACCACTGGATTTTTTGGCTTGGTGGCTAGTACATGGTCACAGTCTATGATGCGTCTGCCATGTTTCCCAATATGTATACCATAGACCAATGCTTCCCAAATTTTAATGTGCCATGAACCACCTGGACATCTTGTTAAAATGCAGACTCTGATCCAGCAAGTCTGGGTGAGGCCTGAGATTCTGCATTTCTAACTAGCTCTTGGGTGATACCTGGTTCTGCTGGTCTGGGGATCACACTTGCAGTAGCAAAGTTGTAGCACCCTGATCTGTGAGTGCAACACAAGTTTCTCAAGAAAAGAGAAACAGGAAGGATCTATGGTCAAATAGATGAGGGAAACTGGCATACCTATTCACATCTTAAAGGCCTCGAGAAGTTCTACAGTTAAAAAAGAAACTGTTGCTGGGTGCAGTGGCCTATAATCTCAGCACTTTGGGAGGCTGAGGTAAGAGGTTGGCTGAGCCCACGGTTCGAAACCAGACTGGGCAACTTGGTCAGACCTCATCTCTACAATAAATAAAAAAATTAGCCGGGTGTGGTGGCGTGTGCTTGTAATTCCAGCTTCTTGGAAGGCTGAGGTGGAAGTATTACCTGAGCCCAGTAGGTCGAGGTTGCGGTGGCCATGAGCGTGCCACTGCACTCCAGCCTAGGTGACAGAGTGAGACTCCAACTCAAAAAAAGAAACTGTTTATTTATTTTATCCAGTGTCAAACTCATTTTTGATCATAATACCTTTTTATTGTTCCCAAGGAAAGCCTACTAACATTCGTTTTCTTTGTGTCACAATTTGGAAAACAATTTGAGGCCTGACAGACACAGATTGTCCTACTACCATTTACAGTCTAGTAAATGGGTCAGAAGTCAACTGAGGCAGCTACCCAGGAAAGTGCCAGTGGGATGTGAAACTGAGTCAAAACCTGAGGTGCAGTCTTGGCTCTCTACTTGGGGTCAGTAAGCCAATTGCTCTGAGCCTCAATTTCCTAGTGTATAAAATGGGCATAATAAAAGACTCTGTAAATGGAAGCTGATGTTATGGTTGCCTACATTTGCAAGACAGACTATATTAAGCATCTTGGCCAGAGTGAAAAACATTCGTGCCAGACAAAACCCAGGAGAAAAGTAATATATGAAAGAGCAGGAAGGGTCCCTGGAGACTGATGCAGAACCCTTAATTATAGATGGGAAGCTTTTCTGCACAGTGGGAAGAGCTCACCCACGACCAGCAGCACAGGGCAGACCAGGACCCAGAACTCTGGCCCAAGGCCACTGCCCTCCAGGCCACCTGGCCTGGACCTCACCAAATCTTCCAAGGAACTCCCTAAGGTTTCCTGTAAGGGGCCACCTTTGTTACAACCACTTAGTTTTTTTTTTGGATGAAAACCATCATCATGCATTAAGTCCAGAATGAACATGATTCTTCTGTGGGCACTAAGTGTTGAAGTGGTGGAACAGAGTGGGAAAAAGGAAGAAAGTTTTTGCATGTTGACACCTTTCCCACAGAGGTCTTAGGTGCATCATCCCCATCGCAGCCCAGTTAGAATCTGCAGGTTTACCAGGGCTCTTGTGGAAGTGTTCATGTCCCCACAGAGACAGTGCCTGCAGGGTCTGAGGCATGGTGCAGCCTGAGATTCTTCAGAGCCTGTGACAGTTTTGTAGAGAACAAGGAGTGCCACCAGCCTGCTGGGACACTTTCCTGTGGGGAAGACAGCTGGTTTTGGGAGTGTGACACAGCCTGGGAGGCCAAAGAGGGGAGGGTCCTGGCAGCCAGAACTCTAGTACGAGGCCTACTCTCTCTGCACACAGCCTAAAAGGACAGGAAGTAAACCATTGCCCCATGGTTTATAGTTCTGGAGGCCTTTCTGGCCTGCTTTCTGTGTTGATCCTCAGAACTTACCCCAAAAGGCACCTCAAATGATTAGCATTCTTATCTGAGAAGAAAGGCTCAAGGAGCAGGATGACAAGCCCAGAGTGTAGTCCACCTCTTAAGCCCCCTCCTTGTCTTCTCATGGCCATTAGCCCGCCTCTTAAGCACCCCCCTTGTCTTCCCATGGCCATCTCCAAACAACCCAAATCTGTGCATTTGCTGTGACAGCTGAGATTGTTACCTCCTAACTGGTTTCCTCAAGAATAATTTGTTCCTTGCCCCTCTCATTCCAGGTGGGGAGGCTTGGCAGAGCTCTGGGGGCATAGAGGAGGTGCTAAAGTGGAAGGAAATCTGGGAATTTGTGACAAAAGGACGATCCAGGAAAAATCTCACCAATTACATGATATTTACATGGGAGGGAGCTTATAAGTTTTTTCACATTCACTTCTCGTTTTTTCCTTGTAATGATGCCATGAATGGCCACACTTCTCTCTTTCTTCTTCTTTTTTTAAAATACAATTGAAGAAACTCAGGCTTAAACCTGGCATGAGCTGTCTACAAGGTCACAGGGAAGCATGGACTAGAATTCAGTGCTCTGTGTGGGTGGCTGGGTAGCACAGTCATGGGGGAAGAGAAAAATGTACTGTGAACTGTACAGTAGGCATAAAAACAGCTTGAACGTGTAGTGTCTACCGTAAAGAAGTAAATGCCTGAGGTTCTTCCCAGTGGAGTTTGGGCCCTCTCTTTGGTTAGGGTGAGTTTTAGATTTCCCATCTCGGATTTGGGTTCCTGCCATGCAAGTGAGATAGTTCTGATTGGTTGATGTTTGCCTTTGAATGTAAGCCATTTATGGGCCAGCCAGAGGCTATTCAACCTTTACAATTCTTGTAATCTCATTCTGAGATTTCCTTCCTCAAAATAATTTATCCAATTTATTCAACTGATGCAGGCCTGATGGGGCCTCTTGGTCCTTCACACCCAGGACTCTGGATTGGTCCAGGCCACCCAGGAACTCGACTAGAGATTATCACTGTTTGGCCTACACTTCTCCACCACTGCCACACCCAGGAAAAACTGGTCCCCTAAGACAGCTGTGCAGCATCATTCAGAACTGCCCACTGCCCTGTGCCAAACAGAAAAAGCATGAGGTTTGCAAAACATCAATCTGTAGCCCAAGGCGCACGCACGTGTGTGTGTGTGTGTGTGTGTGTGTGTGTGTGTGTGTGTGTGTGTGTGTAGGGGTGAGGGGGGCCTGGAAGAACCCCGGGCTCCATGCCCAGCCTTTGCGATTTCCCAGGAGGGAAGCAGACCTCCAGGCAGAAAGCCAGGAGTCTCCCTCATTTCTCCAGCAAATGGGTCCTGGAGGAGTCGTCCCACGTCCCGGCTGCTGATGGGTAGCGTGGGGGCGAGGGGAAAGGGCATGGTTATGCCCCCCAAGGACTCCCACCGGATCTGGGAGGAAGCCCGCGTATTTATCTTATTTCCTGTGCATCATTTTGACTTATTTTCCTGGTCCAAAGAAAGAGTTGCAGTGTAAACTAAGGTTCCGTTCTAGGGGGCCTGTTGGCTCCTTGGAGTCTGTAATTGGGGCATTGAAAGGATACAAAAAAAAAAGCCCACAGAGGAGTGGATGATCTTTTATACTTAAAGTTCCCCCCTCTATAAAAGCGACATATTACAAACCTCTTTCTCCTCTCGAACATTTCTTGCTAAGTGCATTCTGATGCCACATTGAAACGCAAAATAGCTGGAATCAAGCAGGCACCGAAGGCTATTTATATGCTAATCTCTATTTCCCAAGCTGAAGCAGGAACCTCGAGCTTGGTGCTGCTTCTAATGATGGCTCGGCTTTAACCTCTCTGGAAGAAAGAAAAGTATTTTCCTTAAGAAAACAACTCAGTTTCTTTAAGATGAAATGTAATTATCTATTATCAGATGTCCCTTAAAATGCAAGGCCTATTAAAGCTGCTAAAAATATTGAAGCCCTAATTTCACCATAATAGCATTTTAATTTCAGCAAATCACGCTTCTATTGTTACAGGACATTTTGCGGTAGGAATGTGGTAAGAGGTCCATCTTAGCTTTTTTCTTAACATTTTTCTTTCTTTGAGAAGTACAATTAAATCATTGCAATCATCTAACCTTGCTCGACACAAAATTTTACTTATCAAGTGCGAAAACAATGGTCATTAGCATTTAAAAGAATTTGTTTTAAAAGTAGCTAAAGTTTAATTGCTTTAAATATTCCTGTCTGGAATGTGCAGCCGCTGTTGGTTCAACGTTCTTATTAAAGAGAGACGGTGTTTAATTGATTGCTGAATTTCATTGAAAAATATTTACTTTCTTTCCGGGCAAAGTATGAAAGAGATGTCTTCATGGACCCTCAAGGAGAAATGGTTTTGGGGGGAGAAAAATGCTTTGTGGGGAGTTGCTGACAAAATGACCCAGCTGTGTGCTTATCTGCATTGGATGCATTTTGGGGGAACTTTTCCAGTGAAGCTTCCCAAAACAAACCACACCAACCCCGGAGATGTCTGTGGCTCCCTTGCAAAACCCTGGAACTTGTAATTTTGTTTTTCAGAGATGCTGTGGGTATGGAGGACAGAAAGAGGGAAAGTTGACCCTGACAGGACCAGTTTGTCCATTTATAGGTGGGTTCGCCTTTTCAGATGGGGGAGGTCCAGGGTGGAGCCACTCTCTGAAAGGTCTTCTGCCCATACCTGTGGGTGAAAGCAAACGCTTTCACAAACCTAGATCAATCCACATCTCTCTCCTCTCTTATTGTCAAATTTTAGGCCTTCCAAGTGGGATTGGGTCACCATTGATTTTGCAGAATATCTGAGCTCCTGGAAGAGGCTCTGGCAGGCAGGAAGAGCAGGGATGAACGGAGTGGGGCAAGGGAACCGACACGGTAGGCTGCTGATGGGTTGGCCAAAAAGGTGAAACCGGAACCCTGTTCAGCACTGTTAGTTGAGCACTTACTAGGTGCCAGGCACTGTGTTAGTTCTTTATATGTGTCACTATCCTTAATCTTCATGATAGCCTGTGGATGGATGCTGTTGCTCTCATTTCCCAAATTTGAAAACTGAGGCTCATAGAGGTTAACTTGTCCAAGCTTATGCAGCCAGTGGGAGGCAGAACCCCCATTAATTTGAGACCTATCTGGCAACAACCTCTATGCTATCTGCCTCCGTCTACTTGTTTCTGCCCCTGGTGATCACCTAGCTCAGACCTCCAGCCTACAACTGGTTACCACTGCAGGTGAGCTCACCTGGTTCTATGCTTTTTCCATCGTGCCACCTTTGCCCTGTGGCCTTCAGGGCTCACGTACACGTGGAATTTGAAGTCTCACCATTCTTTCCCTCTATGGGTCTCAGTTTCCTACCTGTAAAATGAGGAACTTGGATGATCCAGTCTTCAAGTCCCCAAATGAGCACCTACTCTGGGTGGGACCTGTGTGGGCCTTGGGTGTGCAGAGACGGTGACATGGGTCCTTTTCTTATAGACGAACACTCAGTGTCACCGACTGTCTTCCTGTATGTGTGTTATAGCTGAACAGTGAGGCCGCACCCTGTACAGCATGAGTGGGGTCTTTTAGGGCCGCGGGGCAATCTGAGACTTTGCTTATTTTTTTTCTCCCCTTTGTTTGCTGGACAAACTCCTGCTTCTCTTTTAACATCCAGTTCAAGATTATCTCTTCTGGGGAGACTTTTTGTCCTTTGAGCCCAGAGTCCCATGGCTCTTCTAGCCATCTTCTCTGCAATAAAGTAAGAGTACAGCCCACGTTCGATTCTGGGCTCCACTGCTTGCCAGTGTACAATCTCAGAGTCTGTTTCCTTGTCCATACAGTGGGGTGATAACAGTGTGTACCTTCCCCTCTGGTTGTGTAAGTACTACTTGAGATTTATATATAGCTTCTAGGACAGTGCCTGGCCCACGTAAGCACTTACTAAACATTATTTATTATTAATGTAGTAAAGGTGCTTATTGGAGGGTATGTGTTCCAGCAAAGCCATGTGCTCTGCCAGGTCTGGCACCACAAGTTGTCACCTTTATATCCCTATGGCTAGCATAGTGGCTGCTGCAGAGTGGAAAATACTCTACAGTGGCCAAGAGCAGGTGCTCACATCCATGCCATCTACCAGCTGTGTGACCTTGGGGAGGTTCCATGACCTCTGGTCTTCAGTTTTTTCATTTGTAAATGAAGATAATTACAGTACTCTCTTGGTGCAGTCACTGGGGAGACTGAAATGAAGCCAACCTGGTAAAGTTAAGTCCTTGCCCAGTAGCAGTTGTAAGAGATCAACCCATGGTATCTATCAGGTTACCAGGCTCTCATTAATAACTGACATCTGTTTTCCACGTTCCAGTTCTTATCTCATTAATCCTCACAAGAGAGCTGGGAGGGGTTATCATCTCTGTTTCACTGAGATCTTACAGCTGGTAAGAGGCAAGTCGCCTGACCTCACATCTCATCCTGCAGTTCCCCACCTATGACATCTCATATCGTGAAGCCAGACAGATGCAGGAATGGTCCTCAAATAGCCCAGCTCATCTTCTGTACAAGTTAGGTGGGGCTTGGACTCTTGGCTTGTTAGGAATTCTAGCTAAATTGATTTCATAATGGTGGGTCCTGAAGTGCCACCTCCAACAGGAAGCTGCACTTGGCTTTTCATACTCTTCAGGGGCTGCTATAAATTTGATCATATCTGAAATAGCAGATTTCAAGTTGAAGTCCCCTTTGTCCACTCTGGAATTCAGATTTATTTCTGAGAGACCAGTGCAATTTTCTTATCTTTGTTACAAATTACTATAGTATGAGTTAATCTCACACAGCAATAAAGCTGTTTGCCTAGGAAGCTTCCTGTAGTGTCAGAGCTGATGAATGGCTCCCTCTGGCTATAATAATTCAGTCTAGAACATTGAAAAAAAACCCCACAAAAACCCAACTTGGTTCTTCTGCAGGAAACTCCACTGTGTGCTTGGCTGCTCAGACTGTTTGGATCAGAGACTCTCACCGGGGTCAGCACTTCAGAACCTTTGCACCCATGAGATCGGAGCTGCTCCGCGATGAAATGGCAGGCAGCACTGTCACTCTCCTTGGTAAAGATGACAGTCTTGTCTGGAGTTTTCTGTGTGTGACTGTGGATCTACATTAGAAGCCAGAACAGGCAGAGGGTATAGACGGAATGACCTCCAGACGAGGAAGTGAGGGGGCTGGTCTCAAAGAAGAATGCACTGTAGGTGGAGGGGCAGAAGACTTCTGTGTTATTTATTCAGCAATTACTGTAGTTTTAAAATCTGACAGACACACTGATTAGACAAGGCACTACTGACTTAATAAGAACCCTTCTTGGGGAACTGTGGGAATGAAACACAACTATCTTTAAAGTGTGCATAGATTTTAAGACTTATTGTGATCTTAGGAGGCATTCTAGGGAAATTGAGATCTGAAGGATGAGAGGAGATGGTCACTGTATGTGTGTGTGTGTGTGTGTGTGTGTGTGTGTGTGTCTGTGTGTGTATTGTTTCTAAGTTTTGGAGATATTTGGGAGAAAGAGTATTCAGGTTGAGAGGCTAGCGTGTCAAAGATCTTGAGACAAGAGGACTTGCTCAAGAAACAGAAAGAAGGTCAATTTGACTTTGGGAAAGGGTTGTGGGGAGCTGGAGCTGGGGGTCAGCAGGAGACATCTCATGAAGGACCTTGCAGGCTGGCTAAAGAGTTTAGATGTTATTTTGAGATGCTATTTAGATGTCGATGATGAGTAATTGAAGGGTTTTAAGTAGCCAGGGAAGATATTCTTTAAGCAGCCAATGGACATATTCTGTATTGGAGATACATGGGAGACAAACCTAAGAAGACAGTTTTAGGGAAAGGGCTTCACATAGCCAATGTCCTCTGGGCACAAGCATTGGCTTATTGGACTTCAGGAAGTTCCTCAGCCAGAGGCGCTTAGATTACAACTCTAGAGTTAAGAAATACCACACTTGTTTTCATTCTGTAAGTCAGAACTAAACGCATTCTGAAAGTCAGAATTAACGCATTCTGAGTGCCTGTCTCCCTAGGCAAGTCTTCCATTGGGTCTCTGTTTTGTGCCTTCTCTCTACTGCTGAATAGTGCAAACATTCTGGAAGGTCTTACCTAGTCCACCCTGTCTTCAGTCTACTCTGGTCACTGCGGATTAACTTCCTGTCTAAACTTGCTCTGTGTTTAGAAGATGGGACACTCCTCAACCCACTGTGCTACACTCAGCCATGGGGGTCTTTTCAAGTAGATCCAAAGGTCACAGATCGTAGCATTCAGTTACCTCCTTCTACCCCCCTGCCCCATCCCAGCAACTCCTCACCATGAGTGCCACGTGCCAGTTGGTCACTGCCCTACTTGGAAACTTCTAAGAACTCTATCCTTTCTCTTCCTCCTCTCCCTAATGGTCTGGCCACTTTGGTTCCTTTCATTCGAAGCATTCTTCTTCATCTTTTCCCTTTCTGAGATAATCCAGTGAATAAAGCAGGAGTGGGTTATCTTTTTCTGTCTAGGAATTTCAGCTTTTGTTCCTTCAACACCAAAGTCCTTGAGATAAGGGAACGTAGAGCTCTGGTCTTCCTCTATCTTCTTCCTTTTAAACTTCAAGGATACCCTTAGAGTTGTTTTTTAACTGACAGAGTCCTTTGCTATGGAATGGGCTGAGCAATAAGGAGACGGCATTGCCAAATTTCCATCCATCTGTTCATCCATTCAACTAGCCACCCACCTGCCCGTTACTTAGAGCAGGAGTTAAGTGGTTTTTTTAATTGGAGTCCCACTCCATTGTCCAAGCTGGAGTGCAGTAGCACGCTCATGGCCACCCCAGCATTGCTGGACTCCAGCAATCCTTTCGCCTCAGCCTTCTAAGTAGCCGGAACTACAGGCACACGCTACCACGCCGGCTAATTTTTTTATTTATTGTAGAGACGAGGTCTCACCATGTTGCCCAGGCTGGTCTTAAACCCGCGGACTCAGGTAATCCTCTTGCCTTGGCCTCCCAAAGTGCTGGGATTACAGACTTGAGCCACTGTGCCTGGTTGAGTAAAGCATTTTTAAGGATAGTGTTTGTTTGACAACTGCTCACTTCTGAGGGTGGGCTAATACAGTCCTATTTTCCTAACAGGCTGTCTATTGTCTATAGTGTCAAAAAACAATGTACTATAAAGTTAACAGCCCAGGCTCTGAAGTCATACTCCCTGGATTCCTGTCCTGGCATCATCATTTATCAGTCGTGTGGATTTGGTCACACAAATCAGATTTTTATTATGGTACTTACCTCCTCTGAAAAATGAGGCTATTAGTCACACCTACCTCAAAAACTTGTTGTAAGGATTAAATGATGTAATACATGTAAGCTTTTAGAGCAAAGCTGGTACTTAGGAAGGGCTCCATAAATGTTCCCTATTATGAGTACCCTTGGACCTGCATGAATATCTGATACCATCTGGGCCAATCCAATTCTCTCTCTTCTCTCTGAATTTTAGAATCAAGACTGGAGTGAGGCTGGGTTACTCAGAGCTGCTGACTTGAACTCAGATGTTGTAGTGAGGCTGTTCCAGACCCTGAGATGCCATTCTGCAGAAGAGAAGGGGGAAATGACTGTCTAGAGGGTATATAGCAGGTGGGAAGTAGGGGGAGATATGAGGAAGGGAGAGGGGGATGGGGAAGGAGAGAAAGAGAATGAGAAAGAGAAAGAGGAGGAGGAAAAAGAGGAAGAGAAATAACAGAGAAGACAGGATCAAGGATACTTAAGTGCTTGTGTTCCTGGTCCTAGTCCTGCTCATGATGGCCAGGTCTCACCTGTGTCCAGGTAAATCCCTGTTTGCTTGATTCTTCTTTTTGCTTTGAGTACTTTGGAGTGGGTTTCTGAACAAGAGTGATGGAAATAGAGGCAAAGACAAGCAGATCATATACCTGCCCTCAAGGAAGTTGCCATCTAGCAGGTGAGTACAGGAGATAAGACAAGGGTGCAGCCAACCAGTAAATGAGTGTGGTCGGGGCTGTGCAAGAGAATGAAGAAGGACCCTGGCAGCATGGAGGAGAAAGTCATCCTTCACTGGGGATGGTGGAGGGCTTGATGGAGGAGGGAACAGTGGCATTAGGAGGATGGATTTTGTCAAAACTTTCCTTATGGACCTGAGCTGTGTTGCCATAATACCCTACTGGGGTTCAGAGTAACAGCTAGACCCTGAGAAAGAGTCTCAAAGTAAGACTTCCTGGCAAGACACAGTATCCTCTGCCCCTCAGTGTGTCAGGGATTTCCAATCTGACAAGACACTGATTAGCGTTCTGGGGTTCTGAATGAGGATAATCTTATTTATTAGCAACCTTTTAATCTCAGAGTGCTAAGAGTAAGCTCTAGGAGGAAAGCATTATCAGTTAAACACTATTTAACCCCCCACCACCGTGCCACCTAGCCATGTTGAATATTAGCTTTAATGAGAAGGCCTGGGGAGCCAGCAGGTTCTGGATGCAAGCTTCTCTTGCAATCAGATCACCTACCCAGTGTGGCCAGATCTACAGTCCATGAACCCAGTGGGATTAGTTGCTGGTTCCCATATTCATTCTGGGTGAAATCTCCCATTTCCGGTCTTTGCTGTTCCTTCTACTTGGAATGCCACTTCTTCCTGTTCCCATCCATGTCTACCCATCAGAACACTATCCATTCTTCAATGCCCATTGTGAATGGGACTTTTCCACAATGTGCTTTTTGCTTTCCCCATTCTCAGATGTAGTATGGCCCTGCCACTGAGTTCCTCAGTTTCTACCTCTTGGGCAGCATGACCTCATTCTAAGTTTTATTGTGATACTAAGCAGTTGTTTTATTCTTTCTTGTTTATCTCCTATCAGACTGGAACCTCTTCAAGGACAAGACCCATGGTTTATTCTTTCTTGCATCCCCAGAGCCTCTGTAAATGTTTATTGACTGTATAATCAGACTTTTTAGTGATTTAAAGTTACTGATTAGCATGTGGTAATAATCACATGCCAGGAGTTGGACTAAGAGAAATTATCTCATGTAATACTAATGCCAGTCCTGTAGGTAGGTAGACTGTCCTGTAGGTAGGTGGACTAACATCACCACTTCACAGAAGAGAAGACCGGATGGTGCTAGAGAGAATTAAGTAAGGCAACGTAGCTCATAAAATGACAGAATTTTATTTTCAACCTCAGCCTGTTTGAGTTCAAAGCTTTTAACTCTTTAAAATTATATGATACTGTCTCCCTTCTCTAGGACCTCACAACAAAAGCAAATTAGAACAACAACAAGGTATGTTTAATGAACCTATTAAATGAGAATAAAAAGAGACAATGTTGCATTGAACCAGATACTTTCCTATGTTTGTGGCATTAATTCTGAGTCAAAAAACTGCTCCCTTTAACCTAAGTATTGCATTTATTTTGAAAAGTTATCTTAAGGAAATAATTCCAAAAACTGGGAAAGAAAACAATAAATACAAAAATGTTTATTGCAGCATTGCTTATGATAGTAAAATGCTCATCAGTAGAATAGCTAAGTAAATTATGGCCCATCTCCATGGAGTATTAGGCAGGCATTAAAATGAAAGTTGCTTAGATTGTGTATGATGCCAAAAATTTTTAGAATGTAGGCTGCAAAAAAATTGGATATACGATTGTGAGTGTACCATGTTTACAATTCAGTAAAAGCTAGAACATAGGAAATATATCAAGAATGTTAATAGTGGTTGTGTCAGGATGAATGAATTATGGCTTATTTTTGTTTCTTTTTTCTATTTTCCAATTTTTCTGTAACATAGCTATATTATTTTGATGATGAAAATTATGTATTTTTTAAGAAGCTGATGATCTATAGATGAGCATAGGTGACCTTGTCTAAGGAAGATGTCCTCCGGGTCTTGGCTCAGTGCAGGGGACACAGGGCAGCATGATGCTGATGATGAGCATGATGATGCTCAGTGCAGGGGACACAGGGCAGCTGATGATGAGCATATGCTCATCTACAGATGAGCATAGGTGACTTTGTCTAAGGAAGATGTCCTCTGGGTCTTGGCTCAGTGCAGGGGACACAGGGCAGCATGCGGTGGCACACGTACCGGAGTTGTGAAGGTGGTAGACACCTGTGTGTGGGTCCTGTTTCATTGGAAGACTGCCAACATGGGGCTGACCCCTGGGTCCTGAAGATGTCACATGCCAGGAGGGTAACCCGACGTTCAGGGTATAATAAACACCTGGACCTTCTTTTCTTCTGAAGCATCCCTGCTCATGCCTTGCTCTGCTCCCCAGAGCTGAGGAGTAAGTTCAGAAGCTCAGGAAGAAAAACAACTGGATAAAACATCTTTAGGCAGTGAAACCCTCCATTTGTAATTAAAACAAAACAAAAACAAAAGCTGGGAGATGACACTAAGGATGGGATTGATGGTCTGGAACATTTTTGTTATCTGCCCAGTTAGTTATGGCCAGTTTGTGTCATTTCAAATTCTCAGGCATTCTCAGTTCTTCCTCAGCTTGTAGAGCTCTTCAAAACGTTAAAAACAGGGTAAAGGAAATGGGCGTATGAAAACTGCCTCAGATTCCCATCTGGTTTGAGGTTGTTGACATTTTCCTCAGTGGGTAAGGGTAGGGCCTGTGTTCCCCTCTGGTTTAAATCCTATTATAGCTACTTACTAATTGCAACTAAATTATTTGGGCAAATTTCTTCATCTTTCTGAGCCTTAGTCTCCTTATCTATAAAATGGATGGAAAGGATAGTCCCTGCCTCAGAGGTTTATGGTGAAGTTAAATTAATTGGGGTATATCAAGCACATAGTGCAGACAAGTGCTCTTGTTATTGTTTTTGTTATTTAATGAACATCTTTTCCAGTGGTTTCCCCAGCTGAGGTAGGTGAGCTTTTTCTTTACTAAGAATGTTACTAAGGGGGAAAGAAAAGGAAATGGAAGTAGAAGATACAAAATGACCCAAAGACTTTCTATGCTCTTCGTGTTTCTTGGCCTTAAACTCTGTCCCTGCAGAAATTCTCTTTCCCAGACATCACTAGGTTTTCCCAGGACTTTGATTTGGCTTCTGTTGACACCCTCCTGGCCTGTTTTCGTATTGAAGATATCTCCTTATTTCCCACCAAGAGTAGTTGATCCCCTGGCATTGCCCCCTTCCTTCCAAGAACTCAAAACCACAGTATAATGTACACAAGGCACTGTGCTAAGTGCTAGAATACTGTTTCTAATTTATTTCTCACAACCTTTGAGGCAGTACTATTATTATTTTCAGACCCCATTTTACAGTCAAGGGAATAGAGGCAGAGAGCAGATAAACAACTTGCCCAAGGTCACACTACTAGTAAGAAGCAGAGTACGGATTCTAATCTAGGTCTATATGATCATGAGCCTGTGTTCTTGACAACTGCAGCTGTGAAATGGTGATATTAATACCTACTGTCCAGGAGGTTGCAAAGGGGATTATTAATGGATGTGAAAGTGCACCGTAACCTCTAATGTGCTAGGCAAATATAGCAGTGTAATAATGTAAAGAAACATAAATAACAGGAAACAAAGTTTATGGTTATAATCATGTTCAAGTCCTGCTCCATTACTTATTGACCTTATATCATTTAAGTGACCTTGTTTTTTTACCATAAAAGAGG
This sequence comes from Tarsius wallacei, assembly GCA_963574415.1. Taxonomy (NCBI): domain Eukaryota; kingdom Metazoa; phylum Chordata; class Mammalia; order Primates; family Tarsiidae; genus Tarsius; species Tarsius wallacei. The sequence continues at coordinate 30,196 of CAUYQG010180149.1, read as the reverse complement.
AAAGATAGGATGGGGTTGTGATGAAAATTAAATTTGGTAGTATGGGTAAAGTCCTTAAAACAGTGTCTGGCACATATTGGCAATAAGTAAACTTTGGAATGTGAACTCCATGGTGGCAGAGAGTACTGTCTGTTTTGTTCATTATTGTGTGCTTAAGGCTTAGACCAGTACCTGGCATACACTATGTGCTCAGTCAATCTCTGTTGCATGAATGAATGGTGGAGGTCCTACTGGTTGTAGCCATAACATTTCCAGTGTGGCCATTTTTTTTCCAGGGACACCAGCTGGATTGGATAGATCCTTACAAAGGGCCAGGGTTGGCTCTGTTACTTTGAAAAATAAGCTGATGGGTGGATCTGGACAACCCACAGATACCATGGCCTGAGTGACATGATCCAGAGACAGGACTTAGGGACAGTCACACTGGCACCCCAGGGTCTGCTTCTAGTTAAGATTTCCATCATTTCTCTGTGAGCAAAGTCCATCCAGGAAGTTCTCTCTGGACTAATTGGAGTTGCTTGTCAAAATTTATTGGCTAGAGTCAAAGGAAAGACCCTTATCAAATTAGGATTACATAGGGCTAGAGAGACCATCGGGGCTTGGACCACCCGGTGGCCCTGCATGGGGCCTCCTACCCCAACCCTCCCTAATAGGAGGCCATGAGTAGTTAGAATTCAATTAAGCCCTAGTGAAGGGAGTCTTCCAGGCAGAGCTGGGGCAGGCCCATGTCTGGGCTGAACAGAACAACCGATTTAAGCTAAATCAACGCCTACTTAAGTGAGCCGTAATAAGCATTCTGGGGGCAACGCCAGCCTGGGGGCATCATTTATCACTGGGTAATAGAAAACCGTAATGAATAATAACTTGGGCCCAGCAGCCGGAGCGTGCATACATTACGGGGTTCGAGCTGCTGCTGTCCACCGGGCTGGGAGGGTGGGGTCTGAGGCCAGGGTGGTGGGGTTTGCATATTGAATTCTGCTGCTGTGCAGGAAGGCCTTTGTTGTATAGGAAAGCCATTAATCTCACACCTGCTTTGCCAGTCTGCAGTTGGCGTGGTGAACACACAGTCTATTTGCTCGTATTGCACCAAGAGGGAACAAGATGCCCCTGAGGAGAAAACCTGTTCTCGAGAGATGCTGGTTTTGGCCTCTGCCTTGGCCAATGTATGAGAACGCAGACCTCAAGTCAGCTCCTGTCTAAGGCCTGATCCCAGGGCTCATTCATTTTCTCACAAAGCCTTGTCAGGCAACACAGTTTGAGTAACAGCAGTGCTGTTAGTTCTGTGCTGGGCAGTGGTGCAGTTTGGGGGTAGCATGGGATGGGTGTATGAAGTTCTTGCTCTGGCACTATCACATTTCATATCCACTATTGCTTTTGAGTTAGATGCTAATTATGTCCTCCATTTTACAGGTAAGAAAATTTAAAATCAGAGGGGTTAAATGGCTTGCATGCACAACCAGGAAGTGAGGGTTCTGGAATTTGCATCCAAGTCTTCCGATATAAATTCCGAATCCTTTACCTTTTATCACCTTCCCTAATGCCTCTCTGTCTGTTCGCTCTGTTCCATTTCCTTCGGGCTCTAGATCCTAGAGAGTTAATTATTGCCTCTTCTCACTTTGACCTGACAGACTACTCTCCCCTTTTGAGGGTTCTCTTCATGCCTTCCATAATATGTCTTCTGCCAGTTTGCCTCGGCCTCCTTCATGGGATAATCATTACTTCTCACTGCTGTTGTGAGAATAATTTGTCAGCCTGTACTAATCCAAAATTCTTCTTGTTCCATCAGCTTGGTAAAAGAAAGCCACTGAAATTAAAAAAAAAAAAAAAAGTCTGCCTAACTCAGACCCCACCACAGCCTTATTCCCAATCTATCCCCTTGTGTTCTTTGAGGATTACCGGGTACTCATATTATGGGCACATTCTGCTGCTTCCAGGCAGACTCCATGATTTCCTCCCATCTAGCTCCTGGCCCCATTGGGTGGTTCCCAGTTTAGTGTTAACTTCTTTTCTTACCTCCAACACTGGCTTCTTGGCACTGGGTCTCTGGAAATTGTCCTTGGTCCCTCTTGACAGGCAGTGGCTTCTATTTTGTTCCTCCAAAGTCCCCACTTGAATGGGGTGGGGGTTGCCCTCTTGCACATTTACTAATTCATTCAACAAACACTTATTTGCACCCTCTAGTTTCCAGAAATTCCAAGAAGACTTAGAGCATATCTTTCTACATTGGAAAGATGCCTTCTTCATGACTGTCCCTCTTTGTTCATCTCTGTACAAGGTCTGACAATTAGGTTTGCGAATTCATCCTAGAAAGTGTGCTACATGCCTCATTGCTGAATATCACTATGGTCACCTTTGAAATACTCCCCTTGGAACAACAGTGCCTAATCCAACTGTCAAAGCAATTTTGGAACTACTTTTCTGGAATGGCCATCAGAGCTGTCATCATATTACCCTTGATGTCCTGAATGGCATCAAAATGTCTTCCTTTCAATATTTCCTTTATCTTCGGGGGAAAAAAGTCACTGGAGACCAGATCAGGTGAGTAGGAAGGATGTTCCAATATAGTTATTTGTTTACCGGCTAAAAACTCCCTCACAGAGAGTGTTGTGTGAGCTGGTGCATTGTCATGATGCAAAAGCTCCTTTGGGACCATTTTTGTACACACCTTTCTCATGCCAAGGTTTTCAGTTAAGATATTAATGTTTATTTGGTCTGCTATACTTCTCACAGTTAGCCGATGATTTTGACACACAATTTGATGAATTTTTGCAATATTTTCATTAGTTCTGCTCATTATTGGCCGTCTTGACCTCTCTTCATCAGTGATGCTTTCTCTCCCCTCAGAAAAATGTTTAATCCATTTATAGACTGCCCTTTTCTTCATGGCATTATCCCCATAAACTGGGACTAACATGTCCTTGATTTCACTTCCACTCTTGCCAAGTTTCACAAGAAATTTAATGTTTGTTCATTGTTCTAATTCAAGCTCCAATGTTCTCTCAATGGCATAAAAAAATACGCAACAACAATAATGAACACCACTCAGCAAGACACTGCCACACATCAACACGAACACAACTGTGAGACACTGATATACCGAGGTGATGAAACCTTACTGAGTTGTCTGTGCAGTGCTGCCAATGTAAGTGCATGGTGGCAAGTTTGCGAACTTAATTGTAGACCTTGTGTTTCAGAGCTGCATAGTCTTGTGTTCTTTGTTTTCTGAAGAATCTGCTACTGATTTTTTTTTACCTGACTGGTTCTTGAGCATAAATTTAGCTTCTTAGGATCCTTAATGAATCATGGATGCCAGGGCCAAGTGTAAGTGCCATGAGCTATACTGGGCTCAGATCTCCCTCCCTTCTGCCCCCACTGTCCTTAAACCAAGATGGGGCCTGGGCCTGAGTTTTCATTGACCAAAGCTGAAGTGATTTAGACTGGCATCTTAAGACTGAATAATCAACTTCATGAAAATACTTCTGCAACATCCCTCATAAATCATTGTAAATAAACCAAAAAAAATCAAACGATGAAAAACGAAGTGAAGTATACTAACTCTTACTGAAATTGTAATAGCTCTGGTTTATTTGCAGTTGCAAGTTTACTTCAGACACATAACCCCTTTGACTCCTTAAATCCTTTGCCACCCACTTAATAAATCCTCTGAGAACGAGTTTCTTTATAATGAAATCAACCCTACAATGGTGGCCATGAAGGTGGACCACTCAGCTTTCCCTTCAAAAGGACCTGAAAAAGCTGGGCTCAATGGCTCAGTCTGTAATCCTGCACCTTGGGAGGCCGAGGTAAGTGGATTGCCTGAGCCCGCGGGTTCGAGACCCGCCTGGGCAACTTGGCGAGGCCTCATCTCTACAATAAATCAAAAATTAGCCGGGCGTGGTAGCACACGCCTGTAGTTCCAGCTACTTGGAAGGCTGAGGCAGAAGGATCGCTGGAGCCCAGCAGGTCGAGGCTGCGGTGGCCGGGAGTGGCCACTGCACTCCAGTCTGGGCGACGGAGTGAGACTCCAACTCAAAAAACAAAAAAGCAAAAAAACCCCCAAAAACCAAAAGGACCTGAAAGGAAGAGTGGAGTTGGCCAACAGCCTCCAGGTCCTGGACCTTTGGGTCTGCGATATTCAGCTGTGGCCTCCTTCTCCCTAGACTGTGCCTGGCCAACCACTGAGCACTGTGGGGGTGGTAGAACTGGGCCATTTTCTGCTTGAAGCAGGTCTTTCTCTAATGGGCAATCTGTGCTCCAGGGCTCTCTATTTGCCTGGCCATGACATTCTCAGGTCATACCACAGTCCAAGGCTCATCCTGTCTAATTCTCCTTCCTTCCCCTCTCCTTTCACAGGTATCAGGTCAGTAGTGCAGATTGGAGCTTTTTCTCCCCTGCCTTTTATCCTTCACAAGCATTTCCCTGTAATCAATACCTCACACTTCTAATTCTCTTCTGGCATCTGCTTCTAGAAGGACCTGAGCTGACATACATGCTCAGAGAGAAGCAAGCAAAAATATACTCATACATCATATATACATTTAAGGTGGCTTAAAGGGACCAGAATTGAGACTCCATGAAGGATGGTGCTCTAAGCATCACCTTGGAATCCCTTGTGGTGTCTGGCATAGGGCCCATTGAGGGAGGGACACTAGGACTCTTCCAGACTGATTGCACATACTGTGAGTTGTGCCCACGGGCAGAACTAAGAGGCCAGAAGGTCTTGTTTTGGCCTGCCTGGCTCAGCTTCCCTTCCTAGATTGTTATCACCAAGGACTGTGTCAGTCATTGATATGAAAGTGGTTGCCTGCAGGCTGTTTAGGGATCACTGGACTTCAAGAGGGATACTCAAGGACAATCTGCCAGTCTCAGTTCTAGCTTCCGGAAGGTCCTGACCCCTGCAGCCTGAGAACTTGTTGGTCCTCACACTCTGAGAATATGTCACCTCTTTCCCCACACCTCCATCACCAAACTTTAGGCAAGTCTGAAGTTCTAATTTGGAGGTAGGCACTGATTAGTATCTGACACAATCTAAGGGTATGCTGTGACCTAAATGACAGTTGTACTGGATGGGAGATGGGTGAGGTGTCTGACTGGCTGAAATTGGTAAGTTAAAGTATTTGGCCTGAAAGGTTGTGGAGGAACCACAGGAATATCCAGGTGGCAGAGGAGTCCTGAGTCTGGAAGGTAAGAACACTGGAGCTCCATGTTGCTAAATTCAACAGTGACTTTTCTATTCTCATTTCTCGCCCTCTCAGCAGAATTCCACACAATTAGCAGCTTCCTTGCTTGTTCATGAGAGATATTGGTCTGTGGGTTTTTTTTACTTGTAATTTCTTTATTTGATTTTGGTATCGGGGTAATGCTTACTTTATAAAATTAATTGGGAAATGTTCCTTCCTCTTCTATTTTCTGGAAAAGTTTCTGCAGAATAGTTATTATTTCTTCATTTAATGTTTGTTAGAATTTAATAGTAAAGTCTAACTGGTGTTTTCTTAGTTATGAATTCAATTTCATTTACAGATGTAGGACTATTCAGGTTATCTATTTCTTCTTGAGTGGTCTTTGGCAGTTTGTGCCTTTTAAGGAATTGTCCTGTTCATCTAGGTCATATAACTTATTAGCATAAAATTGTTCATACCATTCTTTTGCTATCCATTTAGTATTTGCAAAATCTATGGTGATTTACCCACTTTAATTCCTGATATTACTAACTGGTATTTTGTCTATTTTTTTTTTCTGTTTGGCTAATTGTTTACTAATTTTACTGATCTTTTCAAAGAGCCAGCTTTTGATTTCTTTGATTTATTTCATTATTTTTATTTTCTATTTTATTGATTTTTGTTCTTATCTTATTTATCCTTCCTGCTTATTTTGGGTTTAATTTGCTCATCCTTTTAAAATTACTTAAGGTGAATGTTTAAATCATTGATTTGAGAGCTCTATGCTTTCCTAATGTAAACATTTAATGCTAAAACTCTCCCAAGCATTGCTGTAGCTACACTCTACACAGTTTGATATGTTGAGTTTTAGTTTTTAGTTCAAAATGTCTATAATTTCTCTCATTTTTTAAAGATCCATAGGTTATTTAGAAATGTGTTGTTTAATTTCCAAATATTTAAGAGATTTTGTAGATAGAATATATCTTTTTGTTATTGATTTCTGGTTTAAATTCATTATGGCCAGCAAGCGTACTTTACATAATTTTAATCATCTTAAGTTTATTTGAGACTTGTTTTATGTCTACATCTGATCTTTTTTAAAATTTTTTTATTTTTTTTGGAGTTGGAGTCTCACTCCGTCACCCAGACTGGAGTGCAGTGGCCGCTCCCGGCCACCGCAGCCTCGACCTGCTGGGCTCCGGCAATCGTTCCGCCTCAGCCTTCCGAGTAGCCGGAATTACAGGCATGTGCTACCACACCCGGCTGATTTTTTGATTTATTGTAGAGATGAGGTCTTGCTGAGTTGCCCAGGCGGGTCTCGAACCCGCGGGCTCAGGCAGTCCACTCACCTCAGCCTCCCAAAGTGCAGGATTACAGGCTGAGCCATCGAGCCCGGCTTACATCTGATCTTAGTAAATATTTCACGTGAAACTAAAAAGAACATACCACTTCTATTGAGTGGTATGTTCTACAAGTGTGTGATTGTTCTGATAATCAACTTATCATTTTTAGCTTAGTGTTAGCATGGCATATTTTTTACATCCTTTTACTTTTAACCTATGTGTGTCCTTATATTTAAAGTGGGTTTCTTGTAAACAGCACACAGATGAGTCCAATCTGATACTCTCTGCCTTTTAGTTAGTCTGTTTAGAACTTTATGTTTAATAAAGTTATTGCTATGATTGAGTTCAGCTCTACCATCTTGATATTTCTCTTCTATTTGCTCTTTTGTTCTTTGTTCATTTTTTCCCTATTTTGTTGCCTTCTTTTGTAATAAATGAGTTTTTTTAAAAAATTGGTATTGGCTAATCTCTCTTTGAAGGGTTTATATATGCATCTTGAACTTAAACAGTAAAGTACTTCAAATAACATCATACCACTTTATGTAGTGTCAGAACTTTACAACAGTAAACTTCCATTTCCCCTGTCCTAATTTTTTTTGCTATTGTTTTAATAAATTTTACTTGTACATATGCTATCAATTCCACAGCACATGGCTATTTTTAAAAATTTAAATCATCAATGATCTCCTAAAGAGATTCAAAATTAGAAGAATGTCTTTTATATTCACTCACATATTTACTGTTTCCATTGCTCTTTATTCTTTTGTGTTGATCCACATCTCCATCTGGTATTTCCTTCTGCTTAAAGAGCTTCCTTTATCATTTCTTGTAGGACAGATCTGCAGGCAATAACTTGTTTCAGCTTTTGGTTGTTTTTGGTAGTCTTTATTCCACTTTTAGATTTGAAAGATATTTTTGCTGGGTAAAAGATTTTAAGTTGACAGGTTTTTTTCTTTTTGTACTATAATGGTGTCTTTCTATTTTCTTTTGGCTTGCATAAGTTTCTGACATAGCATTTGCTGTCATTTTTATCTGTTTTTCTGTAATAAAGAGTCTGGCTACCTTCAAATTTTTTTATCATGATTTTCAGCATTTTTATTATGATGTACCTTGGAATGATTTCCTTTAGTTTTTCTTGGCCTGGAGTTTGTTGAGCTTCTTAGATTGTTAAGTTTATAGTTTTCACCAAATTTGAAAAATATTTGGTCTTTTTTTTTCTTCAAATACCATTTTTGCTCCTCCCCTTTTTTCTTCTTGGGTCTCCAATTACACATATATTAGACTGCTTCATATTGCTCTGAAGATCACTGATGCATTTTTTTCTTCAGTCTCTTTTCTCTCAGTGCTTCACTTTGGATAGTTTATATTGCTATGTTTTCAAGGTCATCAATCTTTTCTTCTACAATGTCAAATCTGTTCTTTTTAAAATTTCATATATTGTATTTTTTAATTTCCAGAATTTCCATTTGTTTCTTTTTTGTATCTTCTATTTTCTTATCATGTTCATGTTTTTTTCTCCACCTAATTGAAAAGTGGAGTATATTTATAGTAGATGTTTTACTGTACATGTTTGCTAGTTCCATGATCTGTGGGTCTGTTACTACTAGATTGATTTTTCTTCTGACTATAAGGAAAACATTTTCCTATTCCTTTATATGCTTAATAACTTTGATTCAATGCTGAATATTGTTAATTGCACAGTTTGTTGCTTGTGTTATTTTATTTTATTAAATAGTGGGTTTTTTTCTGGTGCACAGTTACTTGGAATCAGTTAGATCTTTTCTATTCTTTTAAGTTTGTTATGACAGGTCTAAAGCAACTTTTAGTCTAGACATAATTTAGCAATTTTCTGCTGTTTACTCTACCCAATGCCCCCATGTGTGATGAATTCTCTTCCCAGTCCTGCATGAGCTGTGGGAATTGTTCTGCTTATTTTTTTCCTGATGGTTCTGTCTTCTTCTTTGAGTAGTTTCTTCTTATGCATGTATATATCAGTACTCAGTCACAGACTTGCAAGACTACCTCTACAGATCTCTGAAACTCTCCCTCTGGTAAGGTCCCTCTTATCTGGTAGTCTGCTTTACAAATTATAGCTTCCTTGGTTTCCTTGAACTTTTATCTCTGAATTCTCAACTCAGAATGCTGAATTCTGTTTTGAACTCTGTCTCTGCTGTCTTTGCTAAGGCCTGAAAATTGCCTCTAGGCAGTGAGCTGGTGCAATAAATGGTTTATTTTGCTTGTTTCCTTTCTCTCAGGCATTAAATTTTTGTGCTGCTTGTAGTGCAATGACTGACACCTGTTGTTATGAAACAATGCTTTGGTATTCTAGTTATTTAGGGTATGAGGCTATATGGTCTTTGTCACTCCATCTTGCCTGGAAGCAGAAGTGATCACTCTTTCCTTTTTAAAATAGTTTATTTTGTTGTTGTTTTCCTCTCTTACTTTACTGGCCATTCACTCTCCTTTTCTTTTTTATCTTCCCTCTAATCTACTTACAAATATTAGCATACCTCTGTCTTAGGCCCCCTTCTATTCTCTAGCCATTGGTAGTCATCTAACCTTATGCTAGATATACAATTGACCCTTGAATGGGTATCTCCAGCCCAATCTCTCTCCAACTCAGCTCTCACACATCTGACTCTGTTTGACATCTCCATGCTACTAGGCTATTTAACATGCCCACAGTAAAACTTTTGAATTACTTTTCTTTCTCCCAAACTCATTCCTCCGTAATCTTTTTTATCTTAATATGTGGTTTATTCAGTAACTTATTGTCTTTGTCTGTTCAGGCTGCTATAATAAAATACCACACACTAGTGGCTTATAAGCAACAGACATATATTTTTCACAATTTTGGAGGATGGCAAGTCCAAGATCAAGGCGCCAGAAGATTTGATGTCCAGTAAGGTTCTGCTTCCTTCATAGAGGAATATCTTCTCATTATCCTCTTATGTGGCAGAAGGGGCAAATGAGCTTCTTTGGGCCTCTTTTATAATAAAACGACCCTACTCTCATTAATGAGGACTCTCCCCTCATGACCTAATCACCTCCAAAAAGGTCCTACCTCCTAAAACCATCATCTTAAGGGGCAGAGATTTCAACATATGAGTTTGGGTAATACAAATATTCAGACCATAGTACTGATTACTTACCCAGAAGCTCAAGGCAAAAACTTTGGAGTCATCTTTACCTCTTTCCACCCCAACAGCTAATTCATTAGTAAGGCCCGCAGGCTCTACTTCAAAAACATGTTTCAGAGCATGTGATATTTTACTACCTTCACTGCAACCACTTTCATCTTTGACATGGTCGTGTCTTGCCTGAGCTGTTGCAACAGTCTCTTATATGGTCTTCCTGCTTCTATTCTTGCCTGTTCTTACTTTAAGTTATTCTCCCCATAGCAGCCAAAGTGATCTTTTCAAATTTTCAATCACATCATTTCGCTTTTTTGATCAATACCCTCTGATGATGCCCTATCCCATTTAAAATAAAATCCAAATAGCTTACTATAACCTATAAGCAACCATGATTGTCCCCTGACTATCTCTCTACCATAATCTCATAACATTCCCCCTGCCATCTGTCTACTCCAGCAAGACCCAGTTTCTTTCTGAATCAAGAACACAATTAAGACTTTTATTTTCTGCTCATGATCTTTGCTCATGCTACTCTCCCTGATTTTCATGCTTGTCAACCTGCTCTTTGTTTTTTTATTTTTATTTTATTTATTTTAAAGATGAGGGGTACAATTCAGGGTTCGGTATACAAATGTTTATTATGCAGGTGTCCTTGTTGATGAGGTGTGCCCCCCCAGCAGTTTCCCACTACTGCCAATCCCAACTCCCCCTTCCCCTGGCAGTTTCCCACTACTGCCAAAACCCTTTCTTATATATTATGATAATTGTTCAAGGTCCGCTTATGAGTAAGAACACATGGTACTCTGTTCTTTGTTTCTGTGAGAGATCACTAAGTACGATAGACTCTATCTACTCTTTGAAGTATGGCTGCCTTTTTGTATCACTCAAGCCTCATCTCAAATATCATTTCTTCAGACAGATCATCTCTGACCACCTAATATAAAGAAGCTTCTCATCCATGTTGCTTTTGTATCCCATTACTCTCTTTTATTTTATTTTTGACCCATGTCATTGATTACAAAACTGGTCACAATTTTTCATCCCTTCCTTTGTCAATGCCTCTTTGGAGCACTGATGTGACTTTGCAGCACTTTTCCATTAAGAGATGGGATCATTTTCTACATTTTTAAAATCTGGTCTAGACTTATGACTTATTTTGGCCAATAGAATGTTTTGGAAGCAAAGTTTTGTCAGCTGTGAGCCTTGCAGTCTCCCACACTTACTCTTGGATCCCTGCAACTACCATGTGAAGGAACCTGAGCCAGATTGGTAGAGGATGAAAGGTCACATGGAAGAAAACTGAGACCCTCTAGCCAATAGCCAGCTTTTCCCAGAAACAGCTACCTGGCCGATCTGGACCAATTGCAGATACATGAAGGAGCCCAGACAAGACCACTAAAACTGCCAAGGTGATGTATAGACTCAAGAGCGGGAATGAATGCTCATTTTAAGAAATCATAAAGTATTAGCATGGTTGGTTACATAGCAAAAATAAACTGATCCAGCCCATATAACTATCTGAAATTATTTTATATTCATGCCTACTTCTTTATTGTGTCTCCCTCACTATATATAAATTCCTCAATGTTAGAGAATTTGACTCATCATTGTACTGTAAGGGGTATAGCATTGGATCAAAATGATAATATGGCATTTTAAGAAAGGCCAAAATATTGACATTTTGTTTTACTTTATTATTATTTATTTTAAAGATGTGGGGTACAATTCAGGATTAGGTAGACAACCTAATCGTACAGATAAAGTTTGGGCCTCTGGCATTTTATTAAAGAAGTGAGATATTGACACTGAGGTCTTCTGTACTTTGTTAAGCACCAGCCAATTTTGTTTTCCCAGGAGAATCATGGTTAAAATAAGCTAAAATAAACTATCCCAGGGAAGGCAGCACTGAAAAGGGATCTGGCCCTTTTCTGGGATGGGAGAAGAGGGACTCTAGCCCCGAGGAAAAGAAGGTGGGAGGACCTTGGAATCCTAAGCCTTATTCCCTTCTCTACTCTCCTCCCCATTCTCCTTAATGTGACCTTAATTGCCTTAATGTGACCTCCTCATCCCCATTCTAAGGAGGCTCTACCCGGGTCCTTGAAAGAACCACAGAACCCAGACTAGCTTTGGGAGAAGTATACATTAGTAATAACATCTAAACCAATATTTTTGGGGTCAAAAGAAAAAGCAAACAATGACCAACCAATTAATCATACAGGTGATGGGATTTTGACAATAGCAGGGGAGAAATATGGATGAGTGGGTTTCTAAAGTAGTGCTCCTTGAGTCAGAAATTTTGATTTAGCAAATAATTTTTTGGGTATCTTTCAAGATATAAATAATTCAGGCAACCCCTTTGGGTCCTCTCCTACTGTGTTTTTTGCCCTCTCAATAAATCCTACTTTCCCACAAAAAAGATATAAATAATTCAGATTTTAAAAACAACTGAAATATTGGTGTTACACCAACAAAAACATTAATATTTTGATACTTAAAACTGGCATGTGAACCTGGAATGCCTCAACACCAACAGCCTCTGTTGCAATCATCATCACGTTCCCAGCTCCTAGAACAGCTCCTAGTGGCTCAATCCATGAATGAATAAACGAATGAACAAATGCCCCCCAGGATTTGACTGTGGGAAGAGGCTGGGTGGAGGTCCTGGATATGTGCTGCCTTCAAACCCCCCCATCAACCCATCACACATGCCACCTCCCCAGACAACAACTGTCCTATTTGGCAGGCCCCAGCTCTGTCAGGGCAGCAGAAGGGACACTCTAGGTGCTTCCTGAGGGGCACGCATCCCAGGGTGAATCTTATAGTGTAGCGTCCATTTTGTGAATGAGGAAACTGAGGCTGAGTAAAGTTACATCAGTTCCCTATGGCCATACCACTAGGAAGTGGTAGAGGTCAGGATATGAACCTAGATCTTTTGTGCCACACTTCCTGAAGCTGTGTGGGGTGAGCCTCCCTTGTCTTTCTATTTTGAGCTACCTCTTCTTTCATCTGTCCCCAGTGAGGGGCTGGACCCTGACTCTGAGGCCTCACCTCCACCCTCCAGGTCTCCTGGGCCTAACCCTGACTTGTAACGTTATTCTTCTTGGGATCAGACCATTGCCCACCTCCGCTGGGGACCCCCTTTCCAATAGCTCATGCTCTTACCCTCTGTCTGCATGTGGGCAGGCCTGACAGGCTCATCTGAAAGAGGACTCAACCACCTCCTATCAGGTCGCTGGGGGTTCCTTTATAGGTCCTATCTCTCATCCCCTCAAACCCCACCTATACACATGTGTGTCACCACCCCAGAGAACAGACATGTCCTACACCGCATGAAAGCTCAAACATTGAATGTACGATATGCCAGAGAACCACGTCACACACAAATGAGCCATTGGTTTCCATACACATGCAGTATACACTCCACACATGTGTACACAGTTACCCGAACATCATACACTCAAGGGGAGGCACAGGTTGCTTAAGTGTGAGCCACTCACATACATGCACACACAACTCCACACACATGAAGTATACATTCCACATATGAGTATGTATGCATTCAAAATACCATACTCACAAGCAAGACACGCATATACACACACATGTGAGTACAGCATATATAGTATGCCTGGGATACATGTACCTCTACATACACACGCACGTGCCTGGTTAAACTTCACACCTGCTCAGAGTGCCACATCCCCTGCCCTTCTCCCTGGCCCTTATCCGTCCTCACACTACAGAACGATGGTCATTTGTTGTGGTGGGCGGTTGATGTGAGGCGACAATCTCTTCACGCTGCCCCCTTTCCAAGTACCCCAACAAGCCCTCAGGAGTGTGTGGAAGAAAAGGGGGAGAAGATGGAGCTGAAGTGAGCTAAACAGACACTAGCACAGCTGTGGGCACCCAAGGGCACTAGATTCTTATAGAAATCAACAATATTGTGTTCGTGGGAGAGAGATCTGGGTGATATAGGTGACACGTTGAAAAAACATAAAGGGCTGGTGAGTCAAGGGGCCCCTGGAGGCCTCTGAGGAATGAAGCAAATTAGTGACTGTAATTATGGTGAAATAAAGAAAATGTGAATGAGGCTAACGTTAGATTTTTTAATAAAGCAAAGCATGAATGAGAGAAGATTCCCAAAGCTGAGTAACCTACTGTCTCTCCTCTGAGGATAACTCAGAGTGCTGGGAAGGGTGGCTATGGCTACTGAGGAATGAATCCAGGGATGGTGGGGATCATCTTCCAGTGACTGGGCTGCTCTGCCCAAAATGTTTCTAGGTTTTGAAGAATGATGCCTACACTTCAGAGAATAGTGATTGTGCTGTCAATAAGTCTAAATGGAAATTCGGTCATGTGGGCAGGTCACATCTTGGGCATCCATCCAATTGCATGAGTTGGTTGGCCTGGGGCAAGGCTTAACTCCAGAGGCAGAGGTAGAGGACTGAGAGGGCAGCTGGAGGCTGGCTCTATCCCTGAAGTGGAGATGAAGACCCAGGGGGCAAGCTGTATTTTCTAGTGACCCTGGGACTGAAGGCACAAGGAGCATGGTTTTGGAGTGCAGAGGCCTGCATGACATAGAGTCAGGGACAAAGCCTCTTTCACACCCTTTCTGGGAGCACAATGTGGCTTTGGGTTAGGAGGAACTGCTAGGACCATGGCATTTGGATTTCCAGAACACAGAATTCTGCAAAGTAGAGGACGCTCTTCTTGGCAGGAGCAGTGGTAAGGGGCTATCCCAGAAGTGTCTGAAGGTGACAGGGGCAGAAAACACAGAGGCAAGACTTGTTAGCATAGGTGAGTCTGCATGACCCTTGGGCGTTTACATAAGTCAAAGAGTAACATTTGAGGAGACTGGAGTTTGCAGTAGGCAGGCCAGGGGTGGAGGTGTGAGTGAGAGAATTTGAATAATTCTATTATGTGACCTCAGTCAAGTCTTCAGGCTTGTTGGTCCTGGAGATAGTCAGGCAATTTTGTCAATTCACCTCAAGCCAAATTAGTCCCTGAACAGCAGTAGCAGGTGACCCAAACAGCCCTCCCTGGGTGGATCCTGTCTTACTGCTCCCCCAGGGGTTTGCCCCATTTGCTCGCCCTGCCTCAAAGGGGTGGGGGAAGCTTTGCACCTGTGGAAAAACTCTGAGCCCTCGAAGGGCAAATGCTTGTGTGGGGGGAATCATGCCATCTTGGTCATTCTGGAGCAGCTTCTCCTCCAGAAATCCAGAAGAAGTTCATGGGAGTTTCCCTGAAGGTGGGAATTGAACCATTTGAGTTGTGTTGAGCAGAGTTTGACTAGCAAAAGGTGGGACTGGGAAACTTCTTTTAGACAGAAGCCAGGGAGGTGGGGGTAATGTTGGTCTTACCTGGTGAGTGATGAAAAGTTGACTGAGCCAGTATTATGGCTAATTTTTTGTCAACTTGACTGAACCACAGGGTGGCCAGATATTTGGACAAATGTTATTTTAAGGGTATCTGTGAGGGTGTCTTGGATGAAATTAACATTCTGATAAGTAGACTGAGTAAAGCAGATCGTCCTCCCCAATTGGGTGGTTCTCATTCAATCATTGAAGGTCAAAATAGAACAAAAAGGCTGAGTAAGGAAGAACTCTTAGTGGGGCACAGTGACTCACGCCTGTAATCCTGCACTTTGGGAGGCAGAGGTGAGCGGATTGCCAGAGCCCATGGGTTTGAGACCAGCCTGGGCAACATAGTAAGACCTCATCTCTACAATAAATCAAAAAAATAGCTGGACATGGTGGTGCCTGCCTGTAGTTCCAGCTGCTTGGTAGGCTGAAGTGGAAGGATCACTTGAGCCCAGCAGGTCGAGGCTGCGGTGACTGTGAGCGTGCCACTGCACTCCAGCGTGGGTAGCAGAGTGAGACTCCAACTCAAAAAAAAGAAAGAAAGAAAGAAGTAACTCTTTTCCTCTGCCTGTCTTCAAGCTGGGTACATTGGTCTCCTCTTGCCTTTCCTAGTCACGTGACCTCGCCCCGAGCTTCTTTTTTTGTTTGTTTCCCTGGATGAAAAAAGTCTTCAAAGAGAAATGTTTTGCTGATGTGGAAGAGGTGAAACAAAAAACAGTAGAAGCTAAAAGGCACCAAAATCGATGAGTTCAAAAACTGTTTAGAGCTGTAGAAAAAGTGTCTTGATAGGTATATTGCATCAAATGGAGAGTACCTTGAAAGTGACTGAAGTTTAAACATGTAAGAATACATAATTTTTTTATAAATAGATTCCATTTTTTGTCCTCCCTTGTATATATCTTACACATATATAGCTTACATATGCTTTCTATATTATGTATGTCTCTTTTTGGTTCTGTTTCTCTGGACTAATATAGCCAGGGCAGTGGTTCACAACTGTGACTACACATTTGATATCACTTGGCAGGGGCCAGGGTGTGAGTATGACTTCTTTGTCTCCGTCTCAGAAGTTCTGATTCCCTTTGTCTGATGGGGGCAATGGTGTAGGCCTAGACATCTCTACTTTTTAAAAGCTCACCAGGGACTCTTGTGCAACTAGGGTAGAGAAGCTCCAAGCTGGGGCATGGGGCATGTGAAGGAGAGTAATGGAAGGAATGTGAACTCATTCAGGGCATCTGTGTGTTGCAGGTATTTGCATGGGTTGCTTGTTTAGTAGTATACCAGATAACCCTATGCAGCGTTGATCATCCTCCCCATTTTCTTGTGAGGAAACCGGGTGCTCAGCAAGTAGGTAGATGGCCCAAGGTCATAAGGATAGCAAGTAGCAGAGCGGGATTCACACCTAGGTCTGCCTGGTCCTAAAATCTAAAGATGAACCTGGAAAGGTTTGGCTACACCAGAAGTAGCATTTGCTTTTTACTGACTCCCACTCTGAAATCAGATCCTTTTGTCGATAACTCTGTGCTCCTGCCTGGGGGGAGATCTCCAAGCTTGCGGCATTTATGAGTCCTATGGTATGTCTTGTGCTTTTTAATGTTATTGGTGGAATATTAGCATTGGACTGGACCTCAGTAATCAGAGTATTCCCTGATTCTTCTGCCTTCCTTCCAGGGTAGGCAGTCTCATTCATAATAGGTGTCTCATTCATTTCTTTAGTCCCTTGACAGCAGTGTTTGGCACACAATAGGCACTCAACTAATGTATTTAGAATTGAAGTAAATGGTTTTAGAGGTCACAAAACTGCTGCAACCATGCTCAGAGAAGTTTAATATCTTTTCTACATCACAGCTATAGCAGAGCTTGGACTGGGATCAATTCTTCTGACCCCAGACAAGTGTCCTTTCTACGCTGTCATTTGACAGTATTGTTAGTTTCAGCATCATAGGTATTCAGACTGAATGGACCTTAGAAAGTGTTTATTCAGCATTTACACATAATCTTCTTCTTCTTTGTTTTCTCCAGCTCAACAGCAGTGGCTGTCTGTAGTGCCATATAGAGAAAGATTCTGGGGCTTATGAGAAAAGAGTGCCATCATTGATTAGTGATGCCTGCCATAGATATGGGAGTGGCTAGTGCAGAATGTGTGCCAGACATTTTCTGCTCCTGATTTTTTTCCTAATCCTTTATGGTTAAGAAAACTGAGGTCCTTTTTGTTTTCTATAAATTTGTCACTGGATGCTGGTAATGGAAGACACTTCCACAAATCCCAAGTTTCTAGGTTCTCCTAAAGGAAATCCAGGATTGGGATTATGGCAAAGATTCTGGACTTGAAGTTGGATGAAGAGATTGGTGTACCCACTTTTATGCTCAATAACAGTGTGATCGTGGGCACATCTCTTCTTTCTGAGTTTCAATTCTTCATTTGTAAAATGGAGATATAATCACTGTGTCTCTTTGTTTCAGTGATTATATCTCCATTTTACAAATGAGGAATTACTCTTAATTTATGAAGAGTAAGTTAAGGAAAGTGTGAAAAAGCATCCCATCAACTATGCAATACCATAGGACTCATTCTTTTTGTAGATTGCATTATTGATCTCATTTCTTTACCTCTCCCTGTGTCTATGTCCTTTCCATTTGACTTTGTGGTTCTTCTCACTAAGGCAAAGCATATTTTTCTGGCCTTTAACTTTAGACTTGGTCCTGTGACTTGCTTTGGCCAGTGGAGAGGGACAGAAACCATGGGGTACCAGCATGAGCTGGGTCTCAAGAAGCTATCACTGCCATGAAAGAAACAAATCCCAGCTAGCCCCTGGGCCAATGAGGATGAGGGAAATGTGTAGCAGACTCAGAGCAAACCTGCAGCTTGGAGATAAGCCCAACCTGGACCAGATGACCCCCACCCCGCCGCCAGCTGACCTGCAGATGTCTGAGCTAAATGAATGCTTATTGTAGTATGTGACTGGGATTGTTTGTTACATAGCAATAGCTGACTGAAGGAACTCTGAAGGCCATTCTGGTAATTGTCTCTGGGGCTTTAATTTTATTGTGAATTGAGTAAAGGGCAAAATGCTACAGGGGAGGAAGGACATCTTGTTACAGATTGGCTTTTCCTTCCTCTTCCACCTCTGGAAGCAGCCTAGGGGCTGTGATGCTTCTGAAATTGAAATGTCCAAAACCTCGTGTGAGAGCTTCTCACACAAACATGGCTCTGAGACAGGCCGAAGGCTCCACACAGAACATCAGTTGGTTTTGTTTCATCAGCCTTGCAAACCACAGCTTCCCTCCAACCCTTTTGTTTCTGCGACCCTCTTCTGGAGTTCTCATTGTCTAGTTCCCATTCTCTACCCCTTCTTGGCATCCCATTTGGTGTGGCCATTTGTTCTCTACAGGAGGAGTGGAAGATGCATGGACAGGGTAGCTGCCTAAATTGGCAGTGGAAAGAATGGGCCTCCCCTCAGCCAGAGAGCAGGGCCGATCTGTGGTACACAACCCAAGGGCAAAGAGGACCTGAAAGAGTACAGGAGAATACGCAAAACCATGCATTAAGTAGGCAAAGGCTCAGCTTTTTGAGTCCTTTGCTCTGAAGTTCAAGCAGAAAATGTGAGAATTGATATGTTAAATGGATGCAAGGAAAGAAATTCTTCCAGCAGGTCCCCTTGTCTGAGGATTTTTCCCCCAGATGAAGAAAAGAAAGGTGATACATGCTTGAAAGCAATTTTAACTGGCATTTTTCAGAGGCAGAGGCTGTTTGACCTTGAGGTCACTGGGTTGAGAGAAAGAAACTAGGGCCAGAAAGAGGTGTGGACTTTCCTAAAATGGTGGTGATTTGGGGGCAGAGCAGGGACAGGGATCTAGGTGGGCTAGGTCCTGAGTGGGCTCTTCCTTTGTTGAGCAGGTTTTTAGGACCAACCTGGTTCAAGACCAGGGCAGGGATTACCTCCCCACATGGTTCAATTTTGTATGGATTTAGAAAATTGCTATCTTCTTGCTGGAAAATACCTCTCTGCAAGAATGTAACTCTTCTCATGGCACGGCCCTACTTGCCTTGTGTCCAAAGAATCACTCCTGACTGCTCGCACTGTCAGATTCCAACGTCCCTGAATGTGGCCGTCCTCCTCCAGTGGGTACCTGAGCTGCTGAGGTCCCTAGCACTGCTGATAAAACTTGGAGGCTGGCTGTGCTACTCTCTGGTCCAGCTTACATGGTCAGGGCAGCCCACTCTTCTTTAGCACTTCCATGCTGCAGAGTTTGGGGTCAAAGAAATCCTTGTGCATCACCAGAGAGAAGGGAATGCCCCTTCCCAAGCCACAACCCTGGATCATTTCTTTCTCTTGGATTAGCAACTTTATCGGATAATTGGCAGAACATTCATTCTCTTCCAGGCAAAGTCCATTCCCATCCTTGGGGCATAGTATTTCTTTCATAGTCTTGGAAAGATAATCACAGAATGATCCATGATTGATATATTTCTAAGATTTGGATTTTTCAGTTAGTTTTATCCTTGGTCACTTTATCATACCTACCTAACAAATGGGGAACTAAGGCCCAGAGAGTGTAAGTGACCAGCCTAAAAGTTCACACTGCTGGCTATTGTTGGAGTGGTGGTGTTATGCCATAAATGTTTGTGTCCCCTTCACCCCAAATTCATATATGGAAACCCTTATCTCCAATGGGATGGTACTAGGAGGTGGGACCTTAGGGAAGTAATTAGGTTTAGATGAGGAGGAGGCCTTCATGATGGAATTGGTGCCCTTATAAGAAGAGACAGTCTCTCCCCCGCCTCCATGAGCACCCACTGAGGAAAGTCCATGTGAACACACAGTAAGAAGGTGGCTCTCTACAAGCCAGGAAATGGACTCTCACCACACAATGAATCTACAACACCTTGATCCTTGATTTCCTAGCCTTCTGAAGAACTGTGAGAAATATGTGTCTATTGTTTAAGCCACCCAGTTTATGGCTGCTCAAACTAAGATGGGGTGAGAAGCCAGATCTCCTGACTTGGCCCAGCCTTCCTTCTCTACCACAGTCTCTTGGAGAGGGTGACTACACACTATTACTTAGATGGCTTAAGGTTTTGCTTAACTCACTTCTGCAGGGAGGAGGGTGAGCGGTATCATTTTGGTGGCTTAAGTTTTATTTAACCAACTACTTTGGGGTGCAGGGCATGGGAGAGTGAACTTCATTCTGTGCCATTGCTGGGGAGGATGGAGTGGGCTTGGCTGAGATTCAACAGCCTTAGTGACACAAAGTTGGAAAAATGTTTTTCTCTAAGAACACTTGTGGCAAGAGAGCAGGAACAGACATCTTGCTGTCCAACAACCGAGGTAATTAATATTCCATTAACAAGGCCATTACAACTCCTGAATAGAAATATACTTCATCTTAAGGTGCAAAGCCTACTTCTAAGTGAGGTGTAACAGCTGAATAAGCATACCTGCTGATTTATGTCCATAAAAGTTAATTTATTAGCAATGTCTTAATTGTGATGGTGCATACAGTCCCTGAGCCATTAGCAAAATCCTCTAAAAGCCGCTGACGAGAATAATATGCACAATAAATGGGATGAGCAGCACTTTTTCTGTTTCTGAGGCTATAGACTTGCTAATAAGCCTGGGCTGGTCTTTTAATGGAGTGGCCGTGTGGGCAGGAGGGTGCTCCAGTAGAGTGTGATGGAGAGTGGCCTCATCCCATGTCCCGGAACTAGCCCTACAGCAGCATCCTGAAGGATGTGTGGGATTTGGAAAGGTGGAGATGCTAGGAGAGGCGAGGACATGGGAGAGGACTCTCGAAGGCATAGTGAGTGTGGCACTGAGGTGGGTGGGCATGGAGGAACAATGAGTTGCTGAGTTTGGCTGGAGAATAACCCTGGTTTCATGTATTGCCTTCTCTCCTCCCTCCTTTCCTCCCTCCCTTTCTCCCTCCTCCCCTCTCTTTCTTTCTTCCTTCTCTAGTCTTTCCTCCTAGCACAGTACATCAGTATTTGGATCTATGTCCCCTTGTCATATAGATTCAGACATGCTGCCTCTTGGATGCCTGAACTCAGAAAAACAAAAGCCTGGTAGAGCCAACAACCCATGGACTTAGGAAGGAATTATTTTGCACACTGCAATATCCATCTAGATGGATTTAAGTTGCAAAACAGAATCTCTTATCTCTTCTAGTGACTCTGATAGTCAAAGAATTGTATTCCTTCCTCTCTCTACCTTAGAGTAGCAATGACTAAGACAAGCAACTCCAAAGGCTGCTGCCAAAGTCTGACACCCAGAAACTCTTCCCATTTCTTTCACAGACACCATTTTCTGAAAGGGAAAGATGAAAAGAATGGTTTGAATAGATACCTCCCAGACTGCCATGGTGGCAAGCTTTGTTCCTGGCTTTCCACTTTGCAGTTCTGCCCTCCCCTCCTGTGCCTGCTGTTGTCTCTACCAGGGCACCCATGAGCCAAGGGCTTCACTCCTGTTGGGATGGAATGCATGGAGAATTCTGCAGAGCTGTACATTGCCAGCTTGATCCAAGAGACTTGCTCAAGACCACCAAACTTTTTTTCTCCTGAAACTAGTTTGAATTTGAGTTCTATTACCAAAAGAATCTTGATTAATGTAATTTTTTTAAACATAAACTTTTTGAAGTGTAATTTATGTACAATAAAACTCATCCTTTTAAGTATATATGTTGACAAGTTTTGACAAGTGGATACACCTGTTTAACTACCACCTCAATGAAGATATAGATCAT
This sequence comes from Tarsius wallacei, assembly GCA_963574415.1. NCBI lineage: Eukaryota > Metazoa > Chordata > Mammalia > Primates > Tarsiidae > Tarsius > Tarsius wallacei. The sequence continues at coordinate 8,456 of CAUYQG010180149.1, read as the reverse complement.
TTCTATCCTCCCGCAGAGTCTCCTGGTATCCCTATGCCCAGCTGCTTCTCTGCAGCCATGTTCTGACTTCTATCACTAGAGTCACTATAGATTAGTTTTGCCTGTTCTAGAATATCATGTAAATGGCATCATACAAATTGTATCCCTTTTTATTTGGCATTTTTTGCTCAGCATAATTATTTTGAGATTTACTGGTGTAGTTAAAGGTATCAATATGTTCACTTTTATTGCAGTGCAGTATTCCCTTATCTGGTTACAGCACCATTTGCTTGTCCATTCAACTGTTGATGAACATCGGGGGAGGGGGCTGTGATAAATACAAGTGTTATGAACATATGTGTACAAGTTTCTCTATGTGTATATGGAAGTATGTATACACATGATTTCTTTTGGATAAATATGTGGGAGTGGAATTGCTGGATTGTATATGTCTAGCTGTGTAAGAAACTGCCAAATTGTTTTCCAAAGTGACTGTGCCATTTTATATTCTTATCAACAGTGTATGAGAGTTCTAGTTCTTCCATATCCTCATAATCTGATCTTGGAATTGTCTTCAGATTTTAACCCTTTAGTGGGTATGTCATTGCAGTTTTAATTTTTTCTTATGACGAATGTTGTTGAACATGTTTTTCTTGTGTTTATTCACCTTTGGTATATCTTCCTTTGTGATGTGTCTGTTCCGATTTTGCTCACTTAAAGAATTTGAGTGGTCTGTCTTCCTTCTAACTAATAGATATGAGTTCCTTATGTATGTATTCGGGATTCTTTATGTATGTTCCTTGACAGATATACGTAGTGCACACATTTTCTTCCAACCTGTGACTTGCCTTTTCACTTTCTTGGCTGTGTCTTTTAGAGAGCAGAAGTGCTTAATAAATTAAAATTTAATTTATTAATTATTTTCTTTCCAGATGAATGCTTTTTATTTTCCATAAAAAAGCATTACCTAACCCCAAATTGCAAATTTTTTCTATTATTTCTTCTAAATATTTTATAGTTATATGTTTTATGTTTAATATTGTGTGTGGTGTGAGATAGGGATTGAGTTTTCTTTTCATATTACTATCTAGTTGTTCTAGCCCTGTTTGTTTAGAACACTATCCCTTCTCCATTGAATTATGTTTGTGCCTATGTTACTGAAAATCAATTGACCATTTATGTATTGGCCTATTTTTGGACTCTCTAGTCTGTTCTATTGATCTATATGTTTATCCTTTACAAATATCATTCTGTCTTGATAACTGTAGCATCATAGTACAATAGTTCCTCTTATCTGTGATTTCACTTTCCATGATTTCAGGTTCTCATGGTCAACCGCAGTCTGAAAATGGAAGATTCTAGAAATAAACAATTCACATATTTGAAATTGCATGCTGTTCTGAGTATTATTATGAAACCTTGCCCTATCCTGCCTGGGATGTGAATCATTCCTTTTGTCCAGCGTATCTATGCTGTAGAAACTACCTGTCACTTGTCAACTCTCTGTTATTTGTTCTACTCAGTATTACAGTGTTGGGTTCAGATAATCCTGGTTTTACTTAATAGTGGCCCCAAAACACAAGAGTAGTGTTGCTGCCATATTGTTATAATGAATCTATTTTATTATTAGTCATTGCTGTTAATCTCTTACTGTGCTTAATTTATAAATTAAACTTAATCAAAGGTATGCATGTATAAAAAACATTGTATATATAAGATTTGGTACTATCCATGGCTTCATGAATCCATAGAGGGTCTTGGAGCATATTCCCTGCAGATAAGGGGTGGGAGACTACTGTATAAATCTTGAAATCAGGTAGTATAAATCCTCCAACTTTGTCCTTTTTTCAGATTTATTTTGGCTATTCTAGATCCTTTATATTTCCGTTTAGTTTTAGAGTCAGTTTATCAATTTATTTTTAAAAAATCTCTTCAGGATTTTGGTTGGAGTTGCACTGAATTTATAGACTGATTTGGGGAGAATGAACAGCTGAACAATACTGAGTCTTCTAATCTATGAATATGATGTAACTCTATTTATTTAATTGATATTTAATTTCTCACAGTGATATTTGTAGTTTTCAGTGTAGAGGTATGAAAATCTTTTCTTGAATTTTTTCTAAGCATTTTGTTTTTAAATTTGATGCTATTGGAAATCATATCATTTAACATTTTTTCTTTTTTGAGTTGTAGTCTCACTCTGTCGCCCAGACTGGAGTGCAGTGGCTGCTCCCGGCCACCGCAACCTCGACCCGCTGGGCTCCGGCGATCCTTCCGTCTCTCCTTCTGTCTCAGCCTTCCAAGTAGCTGGAACTACAGGCGCGCGCTACCATGCCCGGCTAGTTTTTTTGATTTATTGTAGAGATGAGGTCTCGCCAAGTTGCCCAGGCGGATCTCGAACCCATGGACTCAGGCAATCTACTCACCTTGGCCTTCCAAAGGTGGGGGATTACAGGCTGAGCCACCGAGCCCAGCTTCATTTAACATTTTAAGTTTTCCTATTGTTTGTAGAATCTAGAAGTGCAACTGATTTTCTATATTGATCTTTTATTCTGTAATTTTGGTAACTTTTCTTGTTTATCATATTAGGTATTTTCTGGCAGATTCCTTTGGATTTTCTGCAATTTCATTGTTTGCAAAAAAGACCCTTTAATGTTTTCCTTTCTCATCTTTATGTTTTCTATTTAGAATTCCTCTTTTATTTTTTCTTATTGTACTGGTCAGGATCTCCAATGTAATGTGCTATGAAAATGGTAGGAGTAGACATCCTTAACTTTTTCCTGATCTTAGTAGAAGAGCATTAAGTATGATTAGCTGCAGTTTTCTTGTGTGTTCGTTTTCATAGATGCCCTTTATCAGATTTAGGAATTTCCTTATATTCTACTGGGAGATTCTTTTTTGGTTATAAGTTTTTGCAGTTACAACCCCGCATTTGTCTTCATTTAGGTACTTTCTGTATGTTAAAATTAATAAATATTATACCAAGAGAAGTTTTGGAGGGAAAAGGTGAAAAATATAAAAATTAGAACTTCATGATTACTGAAAGAAAATACCTGGGTAAATATCTTTATATCTTTTATAATTTAGCAGTGTGGAAATCCTCTCTAAGCATGACCCCAAAAGCAGAAACTATAAAGAAAAAAGTTATTAGATTAGACTACACAAAAGTTACAAATTGCTATTTTAAATAAGTCATAGGCAAATATAGAAGATTATCTATCACCTGATTAAAAATGTATGCAACAAATATGACAGATAAAAGGTTGTTATTTTAACATATAAAGAGTTCATATACATCAATAGGAAAAATTAGAACAATTTTTTAAATGACAAAAGGCAGAAACAAGTAATTTACAAAAGAAATACAAATATCCTACAAAAGTATGAAAATATGCTCAGTATTGCAACAGTATTAAAGCAAATACAAATTAAGCAATAACAAATATTATTTGGCAGATTGGCAGAGTTTAACAAAGTTGATAATATCAGTATAAAGGAAGACGTAAGAAAACTTTCCTATTGGCGAGACAGCATTGGTGTGACATCAGTGGAGAATATTTGTTTTTTTCTTGAGTTGGAGTCTCACTCTGTCTCCCAGTTTGGAGTGCAGTGGCACGCTCACAATCACTGCAGCCTTGACCTGCTGGGCTCAGGTGATCCTTCAGTCTCTGCCTTCCAAGTAGCTGGAACTACAGACACATGCCACCATGTCCGGCTAATTTTTTTTTTTAAATTGTAGAGATGAGGCTGGTCTTGAACCTGTGGGCTCAGGCAATCCTCTCACCTTGGCCTCCCAAAGTGGTGAGATTATAGGCATGAGCCACCACACCTGGCTGATATTTGTTAATAGTTATCAAAAGCCTTAAAAAAGGTGCACATTCTTGACTGCAATTTCAGTTCCAGGAATTTTCTCTAAAACAATAATTGAACAAATAATAAAATATTCATATGTAAGAATGTGATAGGTAATATCAAATTTTGGATACAATGTAGATATCGATTAGTAGGGACCTGATGAAGTAGGCAAATTATGCTGTAGCCATTCAATGGAATACTATGAAACCACTTAAACAAAGCATGTGGATCTATATTTATTGAAATGAAAATATATCCCTTGATAAAATAAAGATATCATGTGTATAGCTAGATCCCACTTTTTGTATAAAATAGAATGTGTATAATGTGCCTAACACAATACAATACAACACATAGTACACACTCAGTAAATATTGACTAATTGTACAATTTTTTTTTAAAAAAAGGCTAAATGTGTTTATATAAAAAATGTTAGCAGTGATTACCTGTGGATAGAGGGAGTTCAGGAGATTTTTTACCTTCTCAGTTCGTTTCTGTATAGTCTGAATTGAAAATATTTTGAAAATATTTAAAAATTAAATTTAGTTTTTGAAAGTTTAATTGATGCATAATAATTGTACACATTTGTGGGGTACCTGTGATATTTTGATGCATAATACAATGTGTAGTGATCAAATCAGGGTAGATGGGATATCCATCATGAAAAATTTTTGATAAGCATGTGTTACTTTTATAATCAGAAATGACAGTAGATCTATTGGTTTTCTAAAATAATAAAAAGAATCAATAGGACTTGATGATGGATTGCAAACGAGGCATGAAGGAAATGAGGTGTTTGGGATGCTGGTCTGTATTTCAGCTTGGGTGACAGTTTTTAAGTTTCTGTCTCCATTCAAGACAGAGAAATCAGGAGGAAGAGGAGTACCAGGTGTGTGTATGGTTGTGTTGGTTGTTAAATTTTCCTGTTATATTGGGGGTCCCAACAGGGTACCCAGTTGAAAACGTGGGTCTGGAGCTCCAAGAAAGAGGCTAGGTTACAAACCGATTACTATTAACAAGTCGCAAGTCAAAGTGTAGCAAGTGAATGCTGCTGCCCCGCAGAGAGGACTGTGTGAGGAGAGGGTGAGGAGCAAGTCCTGCTGAGCACGCCACCTTCAGAGGGATGGAAAGAGTTTCCTGGAAATGAGCCAGCGGAGCAATCGGGAGTTGGGAAGAAGCAGCAGCAGAGAGTGGTGTCCTAAAAATAATGGAGACCAATGCAGCCTAGAGGTCAAGCTGTGTGTGGAGTGGAAAGGGCCAAGTGGATTCGTGGGGCAGCCATGACCTTGGTGGGAATGGTCTCACTGGAATGCTGGGTACCGAGTCAGAATGAAATAGACTGAGGGGTGAATGCAATGTGAGTTGGTTGGGGCAGTGAGTGTGTTCAGTTCTTAGGAGACACGTGGACGAGGAGCTAAGAAAATAATGAGGGTGATAGCTGGAGAGAGATACAAGGTTAAGGAAGTTTTCTTTTTACTAGAATGGAATTATTCCATCACATTCATGGGCTGAGGGGAAAGAGTCAGCTAAAAAGGGGTTGTCGAAGACAATGGAGGGGGGAGAATGGCCCCATAAGGGTCAGAACTGGTAGGGAGGATCAAGATCCATGGCACCCTGAGAAGGATTCATCCTAGAGGCGTTGACCCTCATCCACTATGATGAGGAGAAGGAAGAGAGGATGGAGATGGATTTGGTGGCAGCTGTATGGTGGAGGTCCATAATTAGAGATGGTTCACGCTTCATTTTCATGCTTGATGATGTTTCATCATCTCACAACCAGAAAGACCAGAGTTTTAAGGTTCCCGCTTGATGAAGCTGGCTTGACGCAAAGCAATAATGAAATTGCCAATGGAGAATGTGGCAGGAATCAGCCCGGGTGTCAAATTCACTCAGCCCCTATGTGCAAATAGATAATTACAAGGCATCTCTACCGGTCGAATGGATCAAGATTCTCCTCGTGCGTAAGCCAGCACATGTTTAAGATTTCCAGAATACAGATTTCCGAAATAATGATTCTAATAAACAGTGGTTATCTTAACTTTATTTTCAGGCCATAAAACACATCCTTTGATAAATTATTTTGCTGTCTATCCCCAAGTGCACCTCTCCATGCAAGCCTCCCCTCCCCCGGCCAGCAGCCGCATGAACAGCAGCGCCATATATTATTCATTCCAATCAAATAAGACACAGTGGTGCCTCAGTAAACTTGCTTTTCATATCAGAATTGCTCTTATTGAGTAATACACACTGCAGACCCCAGCTTCCAGCACCAGGCCTGAAATGAGCAATTCTCTCATTGTAATAATGTGCCTCTGTCATCTCCTTATTATCAGCATGATAAAAGATGAAATATTCACAGATGCTGCCCTCCTAACCTGATCACAGCTTGATATTTGAGCTTTGGAAATGAGTTTTATAAGCTTTAATATACTCCTTGGCGGAGTGACCCCTGAAATTAAACATTATTACAGAGCGGATATTTAAAAAGCTGGGGCCGCAAATTACATCAAAATGAAAATATTAAGGAGTATTACGAATATACCAAGTGGGAGCTCACAGCTCTGGAAGCTGTGAACGCCGGAGAACTCTACACGCGGGTGTCAAAAACATCAGAAAAAATAATAACAGCAGAGACACCTTGACTTCGGTTATTTTATACTTAGGACTAAACGAAATTATTTGAATGGATTTTTTTTCCTCCTGTAGGCTAGCTTTCCAGAAAGAAAAAAAAAAGTCCATTATTCTCAACTTTAGGTTCCTAATACATTTCACACTTGGTTTAAAGGGGCACATTTCCTTTTTTTTTCCTGCTGCATGGATAAATAAAAGAAATACCTAAATATAATGAAACCAAAGACCATGCTAAGAAAAAAAGTGAGCAAACACGACTAGAAAGAGCCACTGGATTCAATTTCCCCTATGACAGGCACTCTGATGGACAGGCTCCCAGCAGCTTCAGGGCTGCTGGGAACCAGGAGGGAGAGAAAGGGGTCATCAGTCTGCCATAGAGCTGTGGCAGCTTCCAGACGGGACCTGGGGTTACTCTGAAGCATAGTGCTATCTGCTTGAGCCTCACCCGGGATTTCTGTTTGCCTGATGGTGGGGGTTGGGTAAATGATGCTAACCAGTGATGGCTGGTTTCATGCCTGACTCTCCTGCTGGATGGAGAAAGCTTCATGAGGGCGGGACTGTGCCTGGCTTGTTCCCGGCATTAACTCCAGGACTCAGATAGGTGGCCCTTCCATATTTATTACATGAATGAATGAATGAATGCAAAAGAACAGATGTCTTCCCAGTTCTTGGCCTCCATGGATGTGCAGAGAACACACAAGGAATCTTTCCAAGGGCCTCATCTTTGAGTATTTACCCAAGGCTGTAAAACCAATTTGCAAATTATACTTGGAGGCTATTCCAAATACGTTGTTTTGAAGCATTATCCACATTTTGCTATCTGCTTGACATTGAAAGCTCCTTTTTCTGGTTGTTGCTTTTTTATATTCATGTTTCTGAGACTCAGTTTTTTTAGCTGCAAAATTGGGACACTAACACTCAGCTTGCTGGTTGGAATGAGCGAACACATACAAAACAATGTCAGTTCTCTTCCCCTCTACTTCTTTTTACGGCTCTGAGATTGTGCAGATGTATTGATCAATTCAAAGTAATATTTTTTTCTTTAAAAGAAATAAATAAAAATCTTTTCTTTCAGTGGTTGATTACTGTTTTTTATGTACCAAGATTTTCTATTACAAACTTCAAATGTATTTATGTAGTGGGGAAAGAAAAAGAAATCCATAGCATAGGAGATAAAAACATGGATTTTGGAATTGCTAGACTGGGAGTCCTGACTGTGTTTGTTTCCAGCTGTGAGACCTTGGGCAAGTTACTTAACCTCTCTGAGGTTCAGTTTTTTTATTTGTAAAAATGGGTATAATGGTTATACTTACCCCATTTGCCAGGTTCATGCCAAGATATATATATTTAAAAATTAAATAGGAAGTATAAAAATTAGGAGAGAAGAAAAATAATTATTATTTGCAAATCTATGATTGTATGGAAAACCCAAAAGAAACTATAGATTAATCATTAGAAGAAAAATATGACATTAGCAGGGTTGCTGGATACACAATCAATATACAAAAGTCAGTTCAATTTGTATACACCAATAGCAATCAGTTGTAATTTTAAATTTAAAATAAACCATTCACATTAGCAAATACAAAAGTACGTATGCATAAACATAACGTAAATGATGAAAGTTTTTTTATGGAGAAATTATAAAATTTTATTGAAATTTCATTACATTAAGACATAGATAATTAGATATATAGTGTTCTTGGACAAAATACACTATATTATAAAGATATGCGTTTCTCAAACTATTCTTTTGATTCAGTGTAATTCCAATTAGGTTTATAACAAGGTTGGAACTTGAGTTTTTAACATTTATATAGTATAATAAAGGGTCAAGAGAGAAGAGTAAACTGGGCTCGGTGGCTCAGCCTGTAATCCCGTGCTTTGGGAGGCTGAGGTGAGTGGATTGCCTGAGCCCGCGGGTTCGAGACCCGCCTGGGCAACTTGGCGAGACCTCATCTCTACAATAAATCAAAAAATTAGCTGGGTGT
>CAUYQG010180148.1:0-16657 GCA_963574415.1 Tarsius wallacei | reverse complement strand
AGTCAGCCAGTATTGCCCCTTATATTTCATTAATGTCAACACTGAGTGTGGTCCTCTGTTAGTTCCTGTCCCATAGTCAGTTTGTCAGCCTTTGCCACTAGAAGGGCTGTGGCAGCAAGTGCCCGCAGAAAAGGTGGCCAGCCTTGGGCAACAGTGTCAAGCTGCTTGGAGAGATATGCTACTGGGTGGTGCCAGGACCTCAGTATTTGGGCTAAGACCCCAACCGCTATTCCAATATGTTCATGTACATACAGGAAAAAAGGCTTGGCTATGTTGGGGAGTCCCAGGCTGGGTGCATTAACAAGGGCCTGCTTAATTTCTTCAAAGGCCTTTTGTTGAGCTTGTTCCCATCACATAGGCTCTTGTTCTCCTCCCTTTGTGGTCTCATAGAGGGGTTTTGCCAGTATTGCATTGCCGGGGTTGTAGAAAGGGGTGGCAAGCCCAGCCACCTGTGGCTCCCACAATAGTAGCTTGTCTTGGTGAGAGGGGGCCCACCGGTCAGGTTACTACAGAATGCTCTGCCCCAGTATCTACCATGAAGTCAAGGGGCCACCCCCCCCCCCCCAGTCATTCAGACCATAGGCTCTGGGAGCCTAGCAAAATGGAGCCCAGTCTGTCCTAGTCTTCCCCATAATTTTCCATGGTGACTAGGCCAATGAAATTACTCTCAGGAGCCACATATGGATGGGGTGCAGGTTGGTATTTTCCCTGAATTACCTGGTTCCTTCCTCTTCCCTGGGGGTTTGGGCAGAAATCTTCTGGCTCTAGGCATTCATTTTTCCAGTGCCCTTCTTGGAAACAGCACGCACATGGGACAGTTCCCCAGGTGTGTCGCTCTGCCAAAGCAGTGGAAGCAGATCTACTTTCTTTTTCATCTTCCAGTCTGCTTCCTTTTGGGCCTGTTGGGTCGTGGTTGATGAACACTTTTGTCACAACCTCTATTAACTAGCTAGCATGCATCCCAGCAAAACCCTCCAACTTTTGTCATTTGTGCCGGATGTCTCCCTGAGTCTGGCTGACAAAAGCCACATTAATCATTCGCTGATTCTCAGCTTATTTGGGGTTGAAGGGAGTGTAGAGGCGAAATGCCTCGCATAGTCTCTCATAAAACTGGCTTGGGCTTTCTTCAGGGCCCTGGAGCACCTCTGAGATTTTGCTCATATTCATGGCCTTTTTTCCTCCTTCCCTCATACCACCCAAAAGGGCCTCCTGATAGCACTCAAGCATTTGAAATTCCTGACCATCATTAGGGTCTCATTGAAGGGTCTTCCCCAGGGAACTGATTCTGAGCATAGACCTGAGCATTCATTGCCCCATCAGGAGTGTTCTCCTCTAACCATTTCAAAGTGCCCTGAGTAATTTGGCAGCATTCCTTGGTGTTAAATAAGGTCAGGAGAAGCTGGTGGCAATCAGACAAAGTGGGTTTATGGGTCTGAATAACAGACTGCATCAGATCAATCATGGCCTGAAGCTTTTCAGAATATGAAGGAGTATGATGTTTCCAATTCAGGAGGTCAGAGGTAGTGAAGGGCTGATATACAAAGGTATGTTGCCCCCCCCCTTGAATTTGGCCATCTGGACTGTAGTAAAGGGGCTGTCTCATATCTCTTAGCAGCAATTGTAAAGGCTCCTGACATCTGTGGGGAGGGGGGCTGTTAGCAAGGTTTTCCTGGTGCCTTTCTGTTGGGGCAAATGGAGTTAACACTGGCGGCTCTGGAGTACATACTGCCTGGAGCATTTCAGGTGAACGAGGGGAAGGGGTGGATCCTGGGCTGAGATTAACCACTAGTGTGGACCCACACCAAATGCAGGGGGCGCAGGTGGCAAGGAGGGGCACAATGGCACATAAGGCTGGGAGGGGGGTTCTCCTCAGGTTCCTCAGTCAGAATGGGCTTTCCCGATTCTGGTCAGGATTTCGAGGGAGCCGTTGCTCAGGCCAGCATGACTTTATAGTTTTCTTTTAAATAGACCCATCTTGCCAACAGTCTATGTAGGGAACTGGTTAGGGTGGCCTGGATTCCTCACAATAACCCTAAACTTTACTACCTAGTTCTTTGTCTAGTGAGCCCCTAAGAGGGCCAGCCCACCCCAAACTACGGCCAATCTACTTCACAGAGTGTCCAAAGCCTTTTGGGAGTTAACTTGATCCCATAATCCCTTTGGAATATCCCCTTTTGAAATTCTTTACCATGCACTCTAAGGGGGTAAGCATGCTCTGTTTTCCACCCATTTCCACCCACTAAAAGATGACAATCACACACAAGATGGGAAGGAATGGGGGGGGTAAGAGGGTTGGACACTCCCTTTGCCCATCACCATCTGTACCCCTCACAGGAATATTTCAGGTGCCTTCTGGCAGTAGGCAAGTCCATATAAATCCCCGACCAGGTTTTGACCCAGGGTGCCATACCCCTTGAGAAGATATTTCAGGTGCCTTCTTGGCAATAGGCGAGTTGGTATAACCCCCCGACCAGGTTTTGGTTCCACTACAGAAATTACTCCCACTGTTTAGCCATATGAAGGCCACCACCAGCCCCCGAATCTACTTCTGTCCTTTAGTTATGTGAAGGTCACCACCGGAACCAAATCAGGGCTACTGTACTTGCTTCACCACTAGGTGACATCTCATTCATTTGCATTCACACAATGTCTCCAACCTGTCACCCAGGGCCTTAGAGTTAGTTTCATCCCCCTGTGGGACTATTCAGACAACTCTGGGAGGTGATCAGGCTCCCCTTCTGCCTCTCAGGGGCAGGTCTGCCAAATCGAACCTGGGTTCTTACCAATCTCACAGTCAGCACTCCCCTGTTTCCTGGGCCTCACAGTGCTTCCAGAGTCTTTACACCAGCATGCCGGGAGGGCTAGTCCCCTATGGAGCAACCAGTCCACTAGTGCCAGGCGAGGTCACCTCTTCTGGCATCCCGGGGGTTGTACCCCAGTGACAAGGGAGGTGGAAACACCATCTCTGCCTCTCGTTTCCCAGACCATGCACCAGAAATGTAGCAGCAAGGAGGTGTCTTGCCAGGAAGCAGTGTTTATTCGTGCTGGCACTGGCTCAGTGGATTCGCATCCAAAGGCTGAGACTCAAATGCAGCGAGGCATTGCCTTATATACTATTTCTTTACATTGTAACCTCTTTGTCTCCCTTATAAGGTTATAGCTCGGCATTATTCATTTGATTGGACATTTTGTAGCTCAAGGCTGCAGCTAGCATTACACGTTACACTTATTGGTTTTCCATAATTATTTCATTTACAAGTCCTATTTGCTGATTGACTTGCAGGATCCTGATTGGATTCCGCCAAAAGTCTGAACATGTAGCCCACCAAAGTGAAAAGCCCGTGAAAAGAGTAGTATAAAGAACCAGGAAGTAAATTATTTTTCCTTTTCTTACTCCTGCATTTTCAGAAGGTCACCTGCCTCACCACTGGGAGTGTGATCCTAACATTTCAACCAAATGTAACCTAACATTTCTGGAGGTCCCACCAAGATCTAACAGTTTGTTAAAGTAAGTTGGGCCATCTCTTGCTTTCTTTTGCCATGTGATACCTTCCACCATGTTATGATGCATCAAGAAGGTCCTTATCAGATGCAGCTACTCAGTCTTGGGCTTCTCAGTCTGCAGAACCATGAACCAAATAAACTTCTACTGTTTTTAAATTACTCAGTCTGTCATATTCTGTTACAGCAGCTCAAAATGGACTAAGGCAGTAATTTTCAAAAAATCTGACCTTTACAAAGTTTTGAGAGGAGGTAGGACAGGCATTCTCTGCAAAATCACGTTGTCTCTTCTTCTGAAGACTCATTTAATGCCTCCAATTCATTTCAGACCACTTCTGACATTTAGTTTTCCTTTCAGAACTTGTATAACTACCTTCTAGCTCAGAGATCAGCAAACTTTTTCTGTATAGGGTCAGATATTAAGTGTTGGAGGCTTTGTGGGCTACAGAAATCTGTAGTATTCAACTCTGCCACTGTAGTGCAAAAGGAATCATAGATGAATAAATGAATGTGGCTGTGTTCCAGTAGAACTTTACCAAAAAGAAAAGAAAAGAAAAGAAAAAAAGGCAGTGGGCTAGATTCAGCCCATGGGCTATCATAGTTTTGCTGACACCTGTTCTCACTAATTACTGTCTCCAATCATCTGTGTTTCCCAATCCATCGTACCCACTCCCATCACAGCCTTGCAACCTCAGTGAACTTCCATTGCCTACAGCATAGTTTAAACTCTACCCTCATCTCTGCCATATCCTTTTCCTGCACACTGTACTCCAATCACACCAGGATGTCACCTGGCAGCACCAGCATTTCCCATGCTGTTTCCTAACACCTGCAATGACTTTCTCCATTCCTCTGTCTTTACCAATGATCCCCTACCCCCACCCCAATGGGAGTTAATCAATCCCTCCTCACTTCCTGACCAGTCTTCTCCCCAGGTAAAACTGTCCAACATGTCCTCTACACATTTGTGTTACAGCAAACCTTCACATGCCTATCTGTCTTAATTTATTAGGAGTTCTTGAAAGCAGGAACTGTTTCTGTATTTATATACTATTTTCAGTACCTGGTACACAGTAGGCACTCAAGTTTCCTATTGAATAAAGCTGTTCTGCCTTACAAAATTGGTCATACATATTGCTGTCCTTCACCTACTACTGCCCTCCCACTCCCCCCCAATTCTAAGTTTCTTAGAGTTAGGGACTGTCTTACTTATTCAATTTTGTATTCCTTGAAGTACCTAGGAGCACCCAGTACTTGCTGATTGAACAGGCTTCCAGTCTGAGAGTAGAGTACTAGAACATGGGATCTTTGGTTCTGGCAGAACCATGAGGTGACTCATAGCATCAATGGGTTGTTCCTTCACACTGCAAGAGTTTGCCTCCATTCTTCACCCCATCATGTTTTGGTTCTAGCCAGGTAACTGGTTAAGGCAAGGGCCGAGACTATCTAGGCTGCCCTAGGCTGTGCTGAATTAAAAGGACTGGAGACATGTAGAAAAAAGAGGAATCCCATTTTCAGACTCCCTTGTTCCTGACCTCAAGTACTAGCCCTAAGCTGCCCCCACCCCCATTCATGTTTAGCCCTAAGCCAAAGACAGCCTTATTATTAACTAGTGCAGATTCTAGTGGGGAATTTCACTGAAGGAAAGGCTGCAGTCCAACTTCATTTGAAGAGAAAAGTAAAAGGTATGTGTTAAGAATCATTAGGAACATTACTTCTGAGTACCAAGGGAGATTAGGGGTCCTGGGCAAGCCTGTAGCACAAAAGTATAGCTATTTCAACTTGGGGAATTTGTGGAGCCAAAGACTAAACTGCTGGTGGGGAACACAAACACACAAAACTTTTCCCTCCAAACCTAGAAAAAAACAACATTCCATCTGAGTAAGCGAGCTTGTCACAGGCATGGGATACTTAGCATATCTGCCATTCTAGGATTACACCCGTCAAGTTTTAATTAGCGTAATTAGAGTTAGAAATGTAATTTCATTTCAGGGGTATTTTGAACAGATTCCATTAATTTCTTTTTGTTTTTTTTAAAGAACATAGGAGGAGCAGGCTGTGTGCAGCAAACAGGGTTTTGCCACGAGAGAAGCAAAGCTATCTGCCTGGGCCAGACAAAGCACCTATGCAGGCTTGGCCCAGAGAACAGAGGGCTGCTGCTCTTCAGCTTTCTTCTCTTCCCCTCCACAGAATTCTAGAAATAAGTTTCAGTGGGCACCTGCTAATAAATCTATCTCCTCTATCTCACCTCTTGCTCTTGTATTACTGCCATCCAAAGGCTTCTGCTATAGTCCTAGCTATGGCAAAGGACAAAGTTCAAGGCAATCTGTTTTGCTATATGTTAGAGACTGATCATTGCTTTGTTTGTGCTAGTTCCCTGGTCTGGAGTGCCCTCCCTGTCTTAACTCAAAACACAGATCACAGTTATGTCCCCTAGGAAAGCCTATCTTCATGCCTCTGGAATTCCAGAGTCCCTTGTATAATTTTCTATTAAGGCACACACATTATACTATGGTTTGAATCACTGTCTGACTCTGATGCTGATTTTGAGGTCATCTAAGAATCCTTAGCACTAGCACAAGCCCTGACACGTAGTAGATACTCAACAAATATTTCTGAATGACCAACTATAGGGGGAATTTGGTCTGACCACACTGGTTCCTGAGCACGTGAAGCCTTCAGGTTTTCCAATTCCTCCAGGGTCATGAGTTCCTTTCTTCTCCTTGCACAAGGCTACTTCAGAAACCTGACTGCACTGCACGCGGGAGAAAGCCCTCCCATTGATCCCAAAAGATGACTGATCTCTCCCATTAGAGCCTACTCATTCCTTAGGGACCTTCAAAAGATGAGGAAGCAAAAGCAAGCAGAGCATTCTCCCTATCCTGGGCACCTGCCTCTTCACTGGTTTTAAAGAATTTCTTCAAGTCTTTGAAGAGCTCTAGTTCAATCTAGTTCAATCTGTAAAAGGGTAAGCTAGGGCCCAGATATAAACAGTTTATCAGCTTGGAATCAATGTTGCAAATGGTAAGAAATGTCATAGATGTGACATTAGGAAGCCAAATCACTTCCACATTTATTTTTCTGAGCTTCAGTATCTTTTGCCAAGCTATCCTAGTAGGTTGTTAGGAGAAACAAACACAAAATGGCTTAACTCAGTATTGAAAACTTAGTAGGTATTCAGTAAGTGATTTTTCTAAGGAGGAGGCCTATACTATGTACCTAGCATATTATGTAAGATGTGGAAAACATATCAAAGGGGAATACAAATTAATCATTTCCCCATTTGCTCAGGGCAGCGTGGCCTGCTGCTACTCTCAGAAGAGGGCTAAACTAGCAGAACTGTTGTGTTTACAAGTGTAACCAGATCCATTTCATGGTAATCAGATTCTTCCTAGCTAAGAGCATTCTTCCAGCCTCCTCCCAGGCTCCCCAGGTCTGCCTGCAGGCTCATATTGATCCATTTCTAATTAGAGGAGTTTCTGACAGAAGGTCAGAATAAGCTGCTTCTACTAGCCTCTGGCCAAATGTCCTGAAATGCCCTGACCTGGGCAGACCCAGAGAATGGATACTATGAGGTAGAAAAGACCCCAGATGTGGAGGAATCCAAGGCTCAATTAGGCCAGCATCAATTGAGTAAATTTGGTAAATTATATTAGGAAAAAGACCTCAAGATAAAAATATACAAAGAAACTTACTAACAAAAGTAAAGAGTTGAAAAGGCTGGATAGCTAGCTGTAAAACATTTGCTGTTGGTTCTACAAGCCAACAAGGAAAATAGTCAAAAACTTACTGTTAGAAACACAAAGACAGTCAACTATTGCTATTAACTATTCTTATCTCAAAGAAACAAAATACCAACATCAATCAGCCCCTTCACAAACCTATGGAAATTTCCTTTTGCAGACCACCCCCAAAAACAATTCCTCTTGGCCCACACTGGATTCCTCTTATAAAAACACCCCTCTACCTCCTGCCTCTTTGCAGACAGCAGGTACTCTCTCTGCTGTCCTGCCTGTTATGCCCTTCACAACTATCTTCCCTTTAATAAATCTATCTTTCTTAATTCATAACTGTCTTGGTGAATACTTTCACCCCTCCCCACCACTACTCTGGCCAGTCACACACGGCATCAGACTAAATTAATCATAAAGCAGCATGAAATTATAGAACTGAGAGGGTCCTTTATGAGTATGAGCTTTGTTATATTTCAGTTGAGAAAGCTGAGAGCTAGAAAAGATACTTGTCCAAGGTGGTATAAGAAAAGAATGTAGATCATCTTACTGATACAGAGTCCTGCCACTGTCTGTCCATATTGCCACAACCCCTAGAGAAGGACATGGCAAGCTACCCACACAGCTGAGAGTTAACAAAGGTGCAAGTCTCCTTATCTCCTATGCATCCCCAGTGAGTCACTTCAAAGAATCCTTAACTTCCCTGCAGACTGTACCCAATTAAGATATAAATTCCCATTTACTCCCGCTTCTCAGTAGTCACAGGTTTGAATAATATAGTAAAGGTAATTGTAAGTCTTGTGATTTGTATAACTTTTGTAACAGTGCAATCATAAGTCTTGTAGTCTGTATAGCTTTTGCATATGACAACATGTAGTATGTATGATGTCTTGGGCCCTGTTAACTCCCTTTACTCTATGGCAAATTTGATTAATGCCTCTGCCTGGTGTAACAGGTGCCAGGAAATGCAGACCACAAATATTATTGACAATGCAGCTGTAACTTAAATTCTATACACTACTCTGCTAGTCACGTGGTCAATGTAAATTTGGTAAATTATATTAGGAAAAAGACCTCAAGATAAAAATATACAAAGAAATAAAATAAAATATACAAAGAATATACCAACATCCCTGAACTTTAGCGGACTGTTGAAACCTGAAGGGTGAGCAGAAACATTTTAAAAAGGCCAGAAGCCCTGCTCTGCTCCCTGGATTTGAATTCAGAAATAAACCTCTTTCTACCAGTAGGGGGTTGGGGGAGGGAGAGAGGAAGGGAGGGATGGTTTAGTAAGGCAATGGCGAATGGCTGCTCAAGGGTGAATCTTTTTAATCCTTCTCTGTGATGGGGGAAGGTTGTTAGGTTTGTTGGGTGGTGGTCTGCTTCACATAATCACAAAGGGGCAGGTAAGCGCAGGTCCTGACATCAGGTGATAGACAGCAGGCAGATGGGCAGATTAGTCACATGACTGCTGCCATGGTGGTGGGGGTCTGTCTGCCATGTAGGTCAAGATGGGCTGATTAGGTTAACTTAGGTCTTGAGGGTGAAGGCAAATACTTGAAATATAAAAGCTAATTAGTATAAAACAAGCTGAGGAGGGGGGTTGTAAAACAATTATCAATAGCTACCTCTGAGAAAAACGGTTCTGTTCTTGGCTAGTAATTAGAGGGTAAATTAAGTGAGTTGCTAGAAAAACATGAGATTTAGGCAATATTAAAATGGCTGCTTGGGTATATTAAATCCATGTAATGCCCTTTCATTTGTATATTAAACCCATGTTATGTCCTTTCAGTTTTTTTGTTTGTTTTGCTTTGTTTTGAAAAAAGACTGGGGAAATGGGAAGATGAAAGAAAGGGAATGGGCTGAGAAGAAACCAAAAATAAAAAGCAAGAGGGCCAAAAGAGGTAGAACGGAGGGGAAGAACAGGAAGAAAACAGGATAATTTCCTTTAGGCTGGCCCAGAGACTTGGCACACATTTTTAGCAGGAATTCTAGATGAGGGAGATGAGTAGATTAGTAGGTGGGGACCCGTCTTATATACTTCCTCACTGCTTTTACTCCAACCATTTCTGCCACCAGAAATGTTCTTTCTACTATCTTTGCCAACTGAACCTCTGAATCTTGAAGGACATGCTCAAATGCTACCAGCATCTCCCAGTTAGAACATATCTCTCAAGAATTCCAGTAAACTTCCAGAGCACTTCTTCCTATTTCATCTGTAGTACTAGCATCCAACTTTATTCTGTGGGTATCAATACATACCCATTTCTGTCATTCATTCTGCAAGTACTATTTGTGCCAAGCCTGAAAGGACAGACTGAGAGTGGGAATCCATTTTTCATTTTGTTCTTAAACCCTGACACAATGATGAGAAAGTAGAAGCTATGTTTTGGAGAAATGCACACTTTAGGTAAAAATTAACGTTGCTGACTTTGTCTTTTCAGAAACACAAACTTCCTGGTGCCAGGTATCGGAGGTGTCTTATAGCTTTTGTCAGTGGGGCCTGGAAGAAGTGGTAATCAGGCTTGCCTAAAGTAAAGGGAATTTACAAGACCTAAGACATCATGCATTGGGCAAGGATTGTGGAAGTCATGAAACTTGTAATTACAAAAGTTATGCAGATTGCAGGACTTGTAACCACTCAGAGGGGGAGCAGGTGGGGATCTGAT
The DNA here is from genome assembly GCA_963574415.1 of Tarsius wallacei. Lineage (NCBI taxonomy): Eukaryota > Metazoa > Chordata > Mammalia > Primates > Tarsiidae > Tarsius > Tarsius wallacei. The sequence goes on along the minus strand of CAUYQG010180148.1, from coordinate 6,756 downwards.
CTTCCAGTAAATTGGATGCTATCTACAGGGAAGTCAAGGATCCCCCAAAGCTACCCACTGGGAATGCATAGGAGATAAGGGAAGTGCATCCTCCATTAGCTCTAAGGAAAGTCATTCGGGAAAGTACAGAAGCATTAGAATCCTTGTCACGCCCTTCTCTAGGGGCTGTGATAATATGGACAACATTAATGGGTCTCTATGTCAAAGGGTCTCCAAGACATTCACAGGTGGTCAAGAAGGAAGTCACAGAAGTCATGTCTACCTGACTGCAACATCTCCAGGGGAAAGGATTTAAGTCAGGGCTGGGGGTGGTAGGCTACGGTGCCACACTCATCTAGAGTGTAGGCCCGCTACGGGGCCACACTGACCTAGAGTGTAGGCCTGCTTCCAGTCTGTGAGGAGTAAACTTTTCTTAAATAAATCTCTTCCTTCACCTCTTTGTATGTTGCAATTCTTTGCATCACTCGGATTTCTGGGTGTTAGCACATACCTCCGGCATGCCGGCTCTGGCAGTTCTGTGCCCCTCTCCACCCATCCACCCTCACCCTGTCCGTACCCTAACAAAGGCCATTCAGAGATGAAAGGGAAACAGAAGTAAGTAGAACACTCTTCCCTGGCCTATAAGGTCTCAGTCTTATGATAGAGGATTTGGGTGTGATATAGCACTAGAGTACAACTACAGAAGTAGAAGCAAAATGCATAAAGAATCAAAATTAATTCTGCTTGTATGGTGGTCAGGGAAATCTTCACTGAGGTGGGGGATTGGAATTGGCATGAAAAGATGAGTAGGAGTCTGTTAGGTAATGGGGACAGGGAAATGAGGGGCATCCTACTTAGAAGAAACATAGATGCTCCTCAACTTATAATGGGCTTACATCTGTAAACCCATTATAAGTTAAAAAGTTTAAGTCAAAAATCATCTAACACAAAGTCTATGCTATAATAAAGGGATGAATACCTCACGTAATTTATTGACTACTATACTGGAAGAGAAAACAGGATGGTTGTATGGGTATTCCAAATACAGTTTCTACTGAATGCATATTGCTTTTACAACATCAAAAAGTCAAAAAAGCATTAAGTAAAATTATATGTCAGAGACTATCTATAGTCAAAGTCATGACAGAGTCTGGCACATCCAAGGCACCTTCTACTGAGCAGAGAAGCACAGAGAAATTGTCAGTGTTAAGCACTGTGTTGCTGACATAAGGCAGCAGAGTAACATGGTACCAGACTGTTTGAACCAAGAGGCCAAGGCCAGAGTTTAGATTCTATCCTTTACAATTTAAGGTGGGAGTGGAGAAGAAGAATGGACAGTTTAAAGACGTCTAATCATCCGTTTAGTTGCCCTACTTTTTAGCACAAGCCTCCTTAAAAAACACGAAAAACAGGTTCAGGCTCTGGCTATTGTAGTAGCACTACAAGAATCTTCCAAAGAGGAAAAGGGCAACGGTGAGAAAAAGCAAAGAGCAGGGAGAGGGGGAGGGTAATACGGCTCAAAGAAGGAACAGAAGAGGAAAAGACAAGGCAAGGAAAGTACAAGAAGGGACAGATCTATTTAGGCACTAAGTCTCCTTATTGTTGATGTGTTTTCAACATCTTTCTAGGTAAAATAAATAAATGAGGTCAATTTGATGCTGGTGACAGAAATAGACCCCTTGTATTAAGAAGAACCTGAACATATTACCAACTGCTACCTCAACCGTCCCCCACCTAAGGACGCTAGAGCTGCACCCAGCAGTGGTATTGGCCCAGTTCTACCAACCACCCCAAAGTATGCCAGAAGGCCCTTGTCCCATGCCCTAAGAGTGTGTGAGACAGGAGCACCAAACATCTGGAGTTTGAACTGGGGTCTGCCTAGCAACTATGGCTGCTTCTTGGGGTCCTAGAGGAAAGCTCTGGCTCCTTCTCTAGACCTTAGTTTCTTCCATCTGCAAAAGATGGGGAGTAAACTAGAAAGGCTAAGATAGCCTGTGAATTTACAGAAGAAATTCAAAGTGGGAATTTGCCCTAATCTAGCGAGACTCTTAGCTTCATTCTTTCCATTCCTAGCTACAGTCAGATTGAAGCCTAGAAGAAGCCAGAATAGCCATCATGCCTGACAACACCACTTATCCGGCCTCATCCAGTCTAGTTCCTGCCCAGACCTATATTTTATTTTACAGGTCACAAACAGATGCTCAGGCTCAAGAATAGGTTTTGTCTGATTTGTACAAATTTGTTTTAAAACCTCCAAGTTAATTACCATCATTCAAAATCAGAACTTACTTTCTAAAAAATTAGATTTCTAGCTGCTCCTTTAAAAAAAAATGATTGTAGGTGCTCTTAAAAAATGTCAGAGATCTGGCAACACTACACTCCTTGGGGTAGAAGTCAAAGGGTCTGCTGTAATTATGTAATTTGTTTCATGCCTTCCCATTTTACCTCAAAAACTCATGGTTATTTATTATCCATTCTATAATCTGATCTAATGTTAAGAGCAAATTTTTAAATTACCAGTTATAATATTTAAACTAATCCAACTCTAAAAAAATTCAAGTACACACACTTCAAGAAGATATATGTTTTGTCCTGTGATTTCATCATGTATCATCCAATATGCAACATAGCTTATTCACTCAAAAATAACTTAAGAGTCCATGGCAGGCTCTGAGAAAACATTCATTTACAGACAGACATGGTTTCTAACTTCATGGAGTTCACAGTTCAGCCAACATATAAATGGAAAAAGTCATACAGAATAGGAGGCACAAAGAGAGACCAAGCTGAAGATCTAAAATTTATTCCACAAACAACATAGTGACCCCTAGACAAGCTTTTTACCCTCTCCAGACTTGTTTCATCTGTATAAGGAAGTGGTTTAATTAGGCAGTTGCTGCTGAAAAGTCCTTTTACCTAAATTCTACTATTATCACAATAACTTAGCCCAATATCCCTTTCCTAACACTTGTTAGCTTCCACTCTTTATCTGGGAAATCGTGATCAGTCATCATGGAAATTACCATGGTGCTCCACAGACTGGATGATGATGTTACAGTAATTACAAGAAGTCAGAGGAACAAGCAGGCCAAAGAGTCCCTTATTTAAAAAGTCACCAACTTTCAACATGTAGGGGCTGATGAACCTTGCAGCTGGGAGGAAAAAAGACCAGGTACTCATAAGTAAAACAGCTCTGATTTATTTATTTATTTATTTATTTATTTGAGCTGGAGTCTCACTCTGTTGCCCAGACTGGAGTGCAGTGGCCACTCCCGGCCACCGCAGCCTCGACCTGTTGGGCTCCAGCGATCCTTCTGCCTCAGCCTTCTGCGTGGCTGGAATTCCAGGCACGCGCTACCACGCCCAGCTGATTTTTGATTTCTTGTAGAGATGAGGTCTCACCAAGTTGCCCAGGTGAGTCTCGAACCCACGGGCTCAGGCAATCCACTCACCTCAGTCTCCCAAAGCACAGGATTACAGGCTGAGCCACCGAGCCCAGCAACAGTTCTGATTTAAATTAGATATTGTGGTTTCTTTCATGAGGCATCAGACTCACCTCCTCCCAGCTTACAAGTTATATTAGGGACTGCAAAAAATGCCAACTTAACAAACACATGGTACAATGAGCCTTGACTAGTTTGCTATTCGTGTGAAGTCCTAAGACAGGAGAAGAGAGAGATTTACTAGTCAACAGGGACACCCAAGGCCTTTAATAAAATGAAGATAATTCACTTAGTTCCCGGTAAAGTCGCTTTAGACTTTACCCAGTTATAGTGCTAGTAAATCGCTGGGGACTAAGAGCTAGACTGGCCTTTGAAGGTCAAGCAGGTAGCAAAAGTGAGTTGACCAAGCATTTCAAAGAAAAAAGTGCTAGCCTGGTGATAAACAGCAACTGACACTGGGCTTGGGTATCAAAGAGACAATAGGAAATAGTAGAAAAAGTAGAGAAATAAAGAGCATGATGTTGTAAACTCACAGCTTCTGTCAAGTTGGGCTGGTGCTCCAAGAGGCTGCCCAAAGATCAAAGTGGTCTCTTTGCCTCAGAGTCCCAAAGAGGCTAGACTACAAGCTTCTAAAGCATGGACCAGCCAGTAGTATAAGGAGTCATAGTAAAGGAGCCCTGGTAGAGATCTCAGAGAGTGAAGCCTTCTATAGAGTAACTGTGGCTTATTTCCACTTCTATAAATAGGAAAATTGCTCATGGTTAGCATTAGGCTCTAGCCCTGTAACTCTCTCAAAAATCCTCCTCCCTCTTTACAAGAAATCAGTCACCGTCATAGTCTACACACTGGGATCTCACACAAACCATTTCCACTGAAAGGCAGCCCCAAATATCCCCAGGCTGGTGTTCCACTCAAAATAAAAATATTGCAGGCCAAACACACCCCAGGGGACTGCCAGTCTGTGACCTCTTATCTAGAGGGTAAAACTCTCTGAACAGATCTGGAACAGAAAGGATTTAAGAGTTCCCTGGACACTCCCCACTGAGGTGAAGGTTCAACAGTTTGGTTCTCCCAAAAGAGATACCTTTAAAACTCATCTCCTTCAATTTCACAACTAAAAATTCCTTCTCTTTATATAATTGCTCCATTACAGACAGGTGTACTTGGGAGTGAACATTATAATGCTAAATATATGCTTTCCCCGAAGCGGGATGGTATTCTCCATGTTTCATGCCATCATTATTCTATCACCTTCCAGATTCCTTCAGCATCTCTATAAAAACAAAAAATTCTTGCCAAACAGAAGAGAAAAAAGATTAACTGCCCTTGAAATAGTAACTCAATCTAAAAAAGGGAGGTGATATATGTAGTCCATCATTGACTGAAATATCATTATGCAGCACATGACTATAAGAGGGACCATATCAATTAAATTAGACTTAAAAGACATAACCACCAATTACAATGGAAATTCAAACATAATCTGGATTTTGATGGCATTAAGGAACTGTTAAATTCTACACAGGTGATAGTGGCATTAGGATTGTGTTTTTATAAGTCATCTTTTAGAGATAAGCTGCAAGATATTCAAGGACAAAATAGCTGAGATTTTCTGCAAAACATAGAATGAGGAAAAGTAGGTAGTGGTGAAGTAAGACTGCCATGAATAATAACCTTGGAAGCTGAGTGAGAGATGGGTACATCATACTTCATTAACCTATTGTGTCTACTTTGTATATATTTGAAAATTTCTGTATTAAAAATAAAGAGGAACTAGATGAGGTGCAGTGGCAGGATTGCTTGAGTCCAGGAGTTAGAGACCAGCCTGGACAAAATAGTGACACCTCATCTCTACCAAAACACACACACACACAAATTAGTTGGACATAGCGGCATGTGCCTGCAGTCTCAGCTACACAGGAAGCTGAGGCAGAAGAATCACCCAGGCCTAGAAGGTTGAAGCTATGGTACCACTGTACTTCAGCTTGGGCAAGACCCTGACTCAAAAAATAAAATAAAATAAAATAAAAATAAAGGAATTATTTAAGTTTAACTCCTGGTAACTCCATTTACTAGCAGTGTGAGTGTGGGCATATTTCTTTTTTTTCTTTTTTTTTGAGTTGGAGTCTCACTGTCGCCCAGACTGGAGTGCAGTGGCCGCTCCCAGCCACCGCAGCCTCCACCTGCTGGGCTCCGGCAATCCTTCCGCCTCAGCCTTCCGAGTAGCCGGAATTACAGGCGCGCGCTACCACGCCCGGCTAGTTTTTTTTTATTTATAGAGATGAGTTCTCGCCAAGTTGCCCAGGCGGGTCTCGAACCTGCGGGCTCAGGCAATCCACTCACCTCAGCCTCCCAAAGGCGCGGGATTACAGGCTGAGCCACCGAGCCTGGTTATGGGCATATTTCTTAATATCCCTGTGTCTCCATTTCCTATCAGTATGATGAGGATTAACAGAACCTATATCTTAGGGTTGAAGGGAGAAATGATTAAGAGTTTATGTTTATATATATATGTATATATATGTCTTAGCACATAGTAACCTTCAGTAAATATTAGCTCTATTAGGTAGGAACACAAAGTCCCAAGTACAGTATCTTGATACAGTGGGTGGCCAATTCATACCACCAATATGAAAGGCAGAATTAGGTTTAGAACCCAGGTCAGATCTTTAATCAAGTATTCAGCTAGTCTCCTCAACAGGAGGCCTAGAAACCCTCACTCAGGGGGATGTCCCTAGTGGCAGATCTGGCACCCCAGTCTCTCCTGAAATATCCTAGGACCTGACACAGGATCAGGAGCTGACTCATGTTTAACATAAAAGTGCTCCTCTCTGGAAGCAGACAGGGCCACCTTATTTTCCTTCCCCCAAGCAGGTAATTTAAGGTACAATTTCCCAATATTTGCTGACAAAACAAAGAGGAAAGGCTCTAAGACATGATCGATGTTCATGCCAGTCTTCAAAGTGATTTGATAAAACTACAGAAAATAAACACCCAGCTAGGGTCCATCAGCAGGATAAAGGTGACAAAGAAATGGTAATTTTTCCCTGAGCAAATATATAAGTGAAAGAAAAGTGAAGCTCTTTAGGTTTTGACATTCCCTTCTCTCCCTCTACATTCTTTTTTTTTTTTTTTTTGAGTTGTAGTCTCACTATGTCACCCAGACTGGAGTGCAGTGGCTGCTCCCAGCCACTGCAGCCTCGACCTGCTGGGCTCCGGCGATCCTTCCACCTCAGCCTTCCAAGTAGCTGGAACTACAGGCGCACGCTACCACGCCCAGCTAATTTTTTGATTTATTGTAGAGATGAGGTCTCACCAAGTTGCCCAGGGGGGT
>CAUYQG010180146.1:0-17848 GCA_963574415.1 Tarsius wallacei | reverse complement strand
GGCTGAGGTGAGTGGATTACCTGAGCCCGCGGGTTCGAGACCCGCCTGGGCAACTTGGCGAGACCTCATCTCTACAATAAATCAAAAACATTAGCCGGGCATGGTAGTGTCCACCTGTAATTCCGGCTACTTGGAAGGCTGAGGCGGAAGGATCGCCGGAGCCCAGCAGGTCGAGGCTGCAGTGGCCAGGAGTGGCCACTGCACTCCAGTCTGGGTGACAGAGTGAGACTCCAACTCAAAAAAAAAAAAAAAAAAAAAGCACTGATGAGTGTTCTTTCAGTATATTTTTAGCATAAAAATACATTTAAGAAATTGGAATGATATGTGATGACATATTTAAAACATCTTTGTTTTTGTTTAACAACTCATTGTACATCATGGTTTGTTTTTTTTTTGCTTGTGATTAAAAATCATTTAAAAGTATGTGTTACATAACATTACATCATATGGATATATCATCATTTATTCATGCCTGACTATAATTATTTATTCATGCTTCAAAGCCAAAACTACACTCAAAGGCAGCCTATTTCTTAATGCTTTCATTACAAATTAAGAAAGTAACCAAGCATATAAATGGTTAGAAAGACACCAAAAAAATGAACTTGAGAAGAGTAGTAAGAAGGATTCAGTAAAGATAAAGTCAAATGCCAATGAACTGGGAATTGGAAAAGCAATAGACTTCATAAATAAATAGAGCTGGCAACACTGCTGTTTGAAACTAGCAATACATTTTGATCTCTAGCCTTGGACTGTGTGGATTCTTCTTCCAGCTCTGTCGACAACTGTCAGAAGGGAACATAACTAGTATGGCCTAATTCTTGACCTTACTTATTTTACTCCATTTCAGTGACTTATTAAAAACAAATAATCCATAAATATGCAATTCATTTCATGGAGATTAAATAAACATAAATAAATAAGCTTTTGCAAAATTAGGAGGTTGTAATTAATTTGACCTTAAAGCATTTTCACCTAATCTAAAATACATCTGGAGTAAGTCAGATCTCACATATATGAGAAATATATCTCAAAATCCTATAAATGGGTTTCTGAATTATAACTCCTTGCACAGAATTTGAATTTGAGGAAAGGTCTAAAGCTTTCTTCTTAGATTATTCTTAGAAAGCTCAGAGAAAATCGATGAAGAGGAGGCAGCTGAAGAAGCAGCTTAGTCAAAGCATCAACACATCAGTCCAATGTCAAACTCCTGCTTTCACATTGCTTCTCCACCACGGACAGTCACATAGACTTGAGCAAATTAACTTCTATACCTTGGTTTCAACTGTAACATAAAACACTGAGAATGTTGTGTTTCCAAAAGACTCTGAGAGATAAGAGAAGAAAGTACTATTTTGAAGGACAGAAACTATTTTTTATAATTTCACCACCAAAAAGTTCATTTTGCTTCAAATCTAGTTTTTTAATTATTTGCAAGCCTAGCCTGCTGAATTTATAAAATCAGTTTTGAATGGGACAAAAAGAACCAGTAGAGTTTAGTGCACATTTGAAACCATGATGATGGTCCATTAGTGTGATATTATTTCTTGATATGATAATGATTGAAGCTTCACGATATTTCTCTATAACCTGACTAGAATCTTTCTTACTGAAATTATTATTTGAGATCAGGAATTTTTCCCTGAGGAAAAGCAGTCATGCCTAAATCTTTCTTATGTTTAACTGCAAAAAAGTTCTTTTGTTCTTTATTCATTCATTCATTCGTTCATGCATTCAGTAAACATAACCACTTGCTTGATCAGTCATTTCATTAGATGCTTTGCAAGATACAAAAATAAATAAAGTCATAGTTTCTGCCCTTGAGGCTTTTACAAATTATAAGCAAGGAACTCAATACAAAACACAGGGGAAAAAAAGATGTGGTTATTCATAGAAAGGATTCATCTGAATTTGCCTGGGATACTTCTTCTGGAAAGTGGTCATCTGAGCTGCACCCTGAAGAATGTAGGATTGTGGGAGTTTTGTGGGATAGGGAAGAACATTCCAGTGTGAAGTGAAGTACGAGGGGTGACAATTAAGTTCATGAACCCATTCGAGAAAAAGTTCCACATACCTCATTGCTGAATATCACTACAGTCACCTTCGAAGTACTCCCCTTGGGAAGCCATGCACAATGCCAGTGCCTCATCCACTCATCAAGGCAATTTTGGAACACTTTCTGGGTCATCAGAGCTGTTGTTGTATTACATTTGATGTCCTGAATGTCATCAAAATGTCCTCCTTTCAATATCTCCTTTCTCTTTGGGTAAAGAAAAAAGTCATTGAGGGACAGATAAAGTGAGTAGGGAGGGTGCTCCAATACAGTTATTTGTTTACTAGTTAAAAACTCCCTAACAGACAGTGCTGTGTGAACTGGTGCATTGTCATGATGCAAGAGCTCCTTTGGGACCATTTTTGCACACACCTTTCTCATGTCAAGATTTTCAGTTAAGATTTTCCTAACTGCTTCTCTATCGATGTTTATTTATTTGGTCTGCTATGCTTCTCACGGTCAGTCAACAATTTTGACGCTCAATTTGACAATTTTTTGCAATGTTTTTATTAGTTCTGGCCATCCTGACCTGACTTCATCAGTGATGCTTTCTCTCCCCTTAGGGGGAAAAAAAAAGTTCAATCCGTTTGTATACTGTCATTTTCTTCGTGGCATTGTCCCCATTAACTTGGACCAACATGTTCCTGATTTCACTTCCACTCTTGCCAAGTTTAACAAGAAATTTAATATTTGTTGCTCTAATTCAAAGTCTGGCATTCTTGCAATGACAGCTCTGATGGCCATTCCAGAAAAAGAGTTCCAAACTTGCTTTGACAGGTGGACTAGGCTCTGGCATCAGTGCATAGCTTCCCAAGAGGAGTACTTTGAAGGTGATGGTAGTGATATTCAGCAATGAGGTACGTACCACTTTTTCTAGGGAGAGTTCGCAAACTTAATTGTCAGAACTCGGCCTTGAAAGTTTTGTCCCCTAGGCTATGATGGTGTTTTAGACGCTTGTCAAAACTTATAACATGACACAACCTATATTTTAGGAATTATTCTTACCCCCAAAATGAGATGGCGCAGGGAGGTATGACAGAAGTTCCTTCCCCACAAAGCAGAAAGAAGAGGGCCTGGAGAGGGATGACATTGTAGAGGGGAACTGAGAGCCCTGGGAGTCTTTGTGTGTTTAACAATCACTACCAAAGGGAAGCTTTCTTTGCCATTAATGCCATCTCAGAAATGCAAATCATAGCTTGCTGGCATCGATTTGTATTTATTTACCTTCTCTAAAATAGCTAGCAGGTTCTGTACAAATGATATCTTCTTGGCATGTGAGAGGCTGAGACGCTTTCTTCCCTTGATGGGTAAATAGGCATGTCTGACTAAATCTGGAAAGTCTTGTTGCATGGGTGCAGTAAAGCTTTCCACAAAAGCCTTAAATCGGGCCATGTGTTTGTATCTTTGTAATTGTCGTCCTTGTTGTAATAAACTAAAAATGTGGCACTCACTCTGGAACATGCCCAACCCTCTGTTTGGCTGTGAGTTTGTGCGGGAAAACATCACCACCTATTTCCGCAGAAAGACTGGAAGTTTATTTTGCTCCAAGATTGGAAACAAACTAATGTTTGAGCAATTTAGACAAAATGGCTATTTCTAGCTTTGGTATCATTTGAAATTTTTTTTTTTTGAGTCATTTACAGGAAAATTGTTGCAGTTTATTTTAGGAGTAATCATGACTAGTGTAACATTTCTGAGAACAAATTAGTTATTTTTATGTTTGAGCTATGCTCTTTTGTAAGTTTCCTTTTTGTGCCAATCTAGTACTGGGTAGTATTTAGTGATTGAATGATCTATATCTCTGTGAGCTCTACATTTTCAAATGACTATAATAAAGATAAAGCAAAAATATTTTACTTATGTATTCCAAAAGAAATTTAATGAGCACCTAGTATGTTCTAGGCACCGCACTAAATGGCCGAGGTAGGTTCAATATGGTCTATGCCTTCTAAAAAACTTACATTCTTGTAGGAGTCTGAGGCATGCACACAAATATCTTTACCATAATTCATAATGTTATGAGTGTCTGCAAGCAAAATACTGGAGCACAAAAAAGAAAATATTAATTCCATTAGAAGAATACTTTATGTGTGTGTGTGTGTGTGTGTGTGTGTGTGTAAAACCTAGAATATGACATTTTAGATGGATTTAAGGAATGAGTAGAATTCAAACAAGTAGAATGGAAAAAATATTCCAGAATGAAAAAACAGCGTGTGTAAAGAAGTAAAAGCGTAAAGTGTCTCTAGGAAGGCAGCATGGGCAAGTAGAAAGACCTTGGAGACACACACCTCTGTTTGAGCCCTGGTCAACCCTCTTATAGCTGAGAAGCTTACCCAACTTCTCTGGAAAACTGAGATAATCTCTAGCTTGAAGTGTCATTCTTTGATTAAATTAGATAATGCATATAAAACAGTGGCACCTTGAGAATGCTCAATAAATACAGTCTAATATTCCAGAAGAACACATATTTCCTTGGGATGTAGTTTGGGGTATGTGGATGGGAGTGTGGAGGGGGCTGAGATTAGAAAGATTGGACGGGGTCAAATCATGTGAAAGCAAAACTAAGTAGTTTAGATTTTATTCTGAAGATTACCAGGAGCCATCAATGTTTTGGCTGTGGTCAGATTTGTATTCTAGAAAGGTCAACCAGGGACAAGGAGGAGAACAGATTGAGGGAGAGTGAAGCTAAGCATGAATGGAAAGCTATTGTAGTGACCCATGTCAGACGAGGCTGAGGCTTTGAACCTGCATTGGCTGTGAGCTAGAAGGGAATGGACCCAAAAGAAATGTAAATGCACATATATAGGCCAAGTTGGCAGGGTTTGAGGACCACTGGAATATGAGACTTTAAATTCTGAATTATCTCCCAGTGAAAACACCGCTGCCTGGAGTACATGCAACTGTGTCTTTTCTTCAGCAGCAGCACAAATACATCTGTTTATTTGTCCAGCTGCTTGTAGTTGGAGGAAGCTAAATCCACACTGAAAGGGACAAGGCTATTTTCTGCTGCTAAGTCCTTCAGAGACACGTGGGAGTGTAGAAGGAATTTAATTGTGCCATCTCCCAAACCTTTTGGTGTTTATTGACAGATCTTTGACTTCTTGGGAGAGGAATTTGAGTCATCTAGTAGATTCCATTCATATTGTACAAATCAAGAAACTGAACCCAGAAATGGGAAGTGATCTGTCTAACAATCAATGCCAAGCACCAGAGCTAGAAATCAAACCCAGGTTTTTGCATTCTCGGTCCATTGCACTCTTCTTTTTACTCTCCTTGATACAATACATTGCTGAAAAATGTAAGCAGATACCATTAATAGCTAAGAAATTAGCATTGATTATGTCCACCTCCATCTACACAAAGATAAATGTTTAGATTTTCTTTAATGCAAAAATACCAACTGGAGATCATTCAGATATAGCTGAAAGATCCTGAAGTTTATATGTAAATAAATAGGAAAAATTAGTTGATGCATAAAAGAATATATATATGTATATATGTATATGTATATATATATATATATAGTGTGTGTGTGTGTGTGTGTGTGTGTGTGTGTGTGTACACAAATCTATAGGGTACATTGCTGGATTAAAGTCAAGAAAAATGATCTTCTTCAAAAAATTTTGGATTACAAATCATAGGGACTTATTTACATAATGATGACCCAGTGACCCAAGGATTATTCTAACATGAATAAAAGATGTTAATTCCCCAGGGATCATTCTACATTAATAGAAAATGTTAATTCCCCCCAATTTTAGGTATAATTAGCAACAGAAATATTATTTAAACAAACTTAAGGTCGAAAGTCTCTGCCCTTTACAGTGACTCATCATTTATCTTTTTTGCTTGGGAACAAAATATTACATAGAATATAATTCTAAATTATTAATTCTTATCTTTTTAAAGTCCCTTTTAAAATTTTTGGATGTTAATTATTGTACATATCTTTCTGCCATTTTTAATAGTATATTTGGGAATTATTTCAAAATATCTGGGTTGGAAGCATTATTATGAATGCAGAATTTTAGATCTGGAAGCATCCTTAGATATGACCTACTATTTGCAACCCCCCATGTGATGAAATATATATACGCTGTGATTTTCAGAAGTTGCAGTAGGATAGGAAGAATGAATGCAAAGTTACTGAGAGCCTCTAGTCTAAAGGTAGACTTATAGATCTTATCTTCAGGGGGCTAAGGGTATTTAATGTAAAAGGAAGTTTTAAAAATTTGACCAACTTATAGAAGCAGAGAGTAGAATTGGTCTTGCCAGGACTGGGAGTGAAGGAGATGGAAAGATGTTGATTAACAGGTACAAACTTTCAGTTACACGATGAACAAGTTCTAATGTACAGGTAATTAATGTGCTAATTTGATTGTAATAATTATTGGACAATGTATATTATATGAAATTATCATATTGTACACTTTGAATATATTTAGCCTTTATATGTCAATTAAATCTTTTAAATCTTTTAAAAATTAAAACATTCATAAATGGACCAAATGCAAAATACAATAAACATCACTGTCTGGGTAAAGGAAGGAAACAATGAACTTGGAAAAAAGAACTAAATTCAAATTCTAGTTCTGTCACTGCCGTGGGTTAAGTCTTTTGGTGTGCTGATGCCATTTTTCTTTGCTTGCTTCAGTCACCTCATTTGCATCTAGGTGTTCACTATAAATGTTACTTTCAGGTCTGACCTAGGATTACGTGATTCTTCCATTGTCAGTGTGTTACTGTAAGCAGGGTTCACGACAGGCTGAGATATGAGCAGCTTAATTTAACTCAGAAAACCAAACATTTAAATTCACTCTCATTTCAACTAGTATGTTATCTTAAAGAGTGACATTTAATGAGCATTATTAAATGCTAGAGTGTGTGCAAAACACATTAAAAGTTTTCACTCATTAAATTTTTCAACTCCATGAAGTAGGTACTATTTGGTCTTAGCAACTTCTTCACATCATAGGATATATTTGTCATGTATCTAATAGGAAACTTAAGCAGCCTTGCTAGTGTTACTGTAAGCAGGATGTAAATCCAAGACAGCAATCTGAAAACATTACCAGAGCATCTCTCTTGACTAGAGAAAGCTCATTGGCCACACGTGTGACTGTCATGACCAATGATGTGCCCTCCTGTCCAGAGTTACCAGTATCACTAGGCTGGCAGCAAGTCTTAGGAAGTTTACATCATCTCTATATTTTTGAAGTTACCAAATGTGAAAAATATCATGACCTCAGTGTTCTCTTGCTGAGCCAGATTCATAGCATTACCACCACCTGCTCTTCCAAAGGTTTCCATTTAATGCAGGTTTAAAAATAAGAACTCTGAACTTGCTCTTGCTTTCTTTAGAGAAAAGGTGTAAGTCTGGTCAAAGTGTTTGAGAAATTCCAGGGTGATGTAGTGGAAAAATGTGTCTCAGCTTTGTCACATACCCTTGGGCAAGTCAACTGCACAGACCTTCAATTTCTCCATTTCTAAAACAGAATGGTTGAATAAGACAATTTGATTGGAGGAGAAGGGGCATGGACTGGATTACGTGTCCATTTATTTATCTTAAAAATACACACAAAACCTCTAAAGACTAAAATGTGCAATAATCGGTAAGCATGTATTGGCTAATAAATGGGTTAAAATGGAGAGTTTAAATCCTTAACTTCCTGCTTTCCCTTCCTTCATTCCTTTGTTCCCTTCTTCCTTCTTTCCTTCCTTTTTCCATCAAGGCACTACTCTGGGTTCTAGGGACGCAACTGTTAATAAAATAGACAAGAATTTTCCTTTCTTGGAGCATACATTTTGGTGGGGAATAAGAGATAGTAATGAGTATCCCAATAAGTAACTTAAAGTGAGAATATGGGCCATGAAAAGAATAAATAGAAAAAGCGGATTTTAATGTGGTTGGTTGCAAGTAGGGTTTCTATATTTTATAGAGGGTAGGTAAGATGGCAGTCTCTGAAGAGGAAACATTTTGCTGAGATCTGAATGATCTCAGCATTGTTGTGAGGGAAGACTATCACGGACAGAAAACACAAGTGCAAAGGGGCTGAGGAAGGTATCAAATATTTTATCTCCAATTTTTTGAGAAAATTAGCTAACAGAATTTTCATATATTCATACTCTGTAAGCTAGACTTTCTTCTGCCTATTGTCCTTTGTTCTCTTCAATTAACCTCTTGTACTGGTAAAGTAAGTTTAAACAATTCTATCTTATCTCAGCTATCTTCCAGGAAACCAAGAGAGAGAGCATAGAACCACATTTGGCCTAGAACAGTAAAGGGAAAGCACCTCATCTCTGGGTTATGGTTTTATGGGGGAAGGAATCAGCAGATGCCCCAAAGGGCATGGCTGGACTCAAGGGGGGAGAAACCAGTGGTCCTTTCCTCTTTTTCCAGCTAAATGTTTTTCATGAGTCTAATACCTTATGTTTTGTTTTAAAGAAATGAAGACATTTCCTTTGCATTAGCACTTTCTTGATCCCTCTTCTGAACAGATGCTCTAGGTTCAGATGTTTTTGCAGTGTGGTCACCAGGCCACAAGCATCAGCAACATCTTGAATTGTTAGAATGCAAATACTTAGACCCCAGTCAGATCTCCTGTACTTGGCAATCTTGGGGTAGGTGCAAGTAACTTCTGTTTCACAAGCTCTTCTGGATGATTTGGATGCACATTAAGGTTCAAAATCCTTGCTCAAATTGGTCCTAAATTGAGGAACTCAAAAGAGTCCCACAATTCCCCTGTGAGGTAGAGAAGGATTTCCAGCTCTCTCCACTGCCCTGAAGGTGGATCTAGAGTTAGAAGTCAGTTCTCTTGGGTCCCAGGCCATTATATCATGCTCTGAACCTCATCTCTGTTAAAGAACTGCAATCCTAAAGGTAACTTGTAGCATTGTCCTTCTTTTAGTTTTGCAGGTTTACCAAGCTGCAAAATAGATATGAGTGATTTCATATTTAGAATTGTAACTTAAGAAGATAGGCAGAGATATGCACATCAATATAATATAGATATTCATTGAAGGATCATTTATGACAAAATTTTTTTAAAAAAATAAAAAACTGGGAACAACCTAGATGATCAATAGTAGGGAAAAATGAATAAATAATTTTTTGATATAGCCAAACATTCTGATACTACATAGCCATTAAAAATAAGGTCTTTTAAATAATATATGCCAAAATGAAAAATACAGAGGCTATAAAATACAAAATCATAAAACTGCATATTTATAATAATCCTGATGTTTCAAACAAATGTGACTAAAGATTATACTACTAGAATACATGTATATTAATACTTGGAAGGGAATGTACCAATATTTTAAAGATATTTTTCACTGAGTATTAGTTTAATGGTGACTTTTTCTTCTTGCTTTGCTTTTTTATTCAACATTTATTCAGCTAATTAATATTTTCAACTTTATTATTCATGATTATTCCTTCAAGTATACCCATGGCAGCTTCGTATTTCAATATTAGCACTCAGCTGCTGTATAAACTCAGGCAAACCAACTTCTCAACGCCCTTGTGTCTTTTATTCTCATCTGGGATATCAATCCATGAGTGTGAAGTGATTTCGAAGTGATTTCTAAGTGTAAAGAACTCTGACAGTATTAAGAACCATTATTAAATATGATTATCAAATATGAAGTTTCTTGTTTTCAGTCATATATTTCTGCAATATTAAATACCACAAGAGAGGAAGTTGGTTTACTTTTCACTAAATAAATCCCAAATTGCTGTGTTTTTGCATATTTAGTCCTCATTTATACCACAGTGACAGACAACTATTTTAAGGATTATTAATAGCTTTCCTGCTATTAATAATAGCAGGAAGGGTGGGGGGAGGGTGATGGGATTAATGATGATAAATATCTGTCTGGGGATGGGGAGACACCTCTTATCATCAAGGGTGCCTGAACGAAGCATTTTTGTATGCTTAACCCCTAACTGTACCCCATAATACCATAATAAAAAAAATAAAATAAAATAAAAAATAATAAAACAGCCAGAAAAATAAAAAAAAAAAAAGCTTTCCTCTTATGATTCCCTAATTAATCTTTTTTTGCAAGATGGCTTAACCAAAGTTAAGGGCAATGTTTTGTTTTTATGACTTTCAAGAAACCCTGTGTAAAAACTGTTGCTAAGCATTAAATAATATACATTAGAATAATAGTAATAATAAATTTTTTATCACAAGAAATATTAATGTCTCCAGGTATACCTCATCCATAGACTTGTATTCCCCACTACAGGGAGAGAAAGAAAGAGGAAACAAGAGTAACTGTAGGTTACTGGGAATAAATTCATTCATTAATTCCAAAAATATGTATTGAGTGCCTACTCTGTGTGAGGCACTGTGCTAGGCATTGCTGTGAAAGAACATCATGAACTTTACAGTTTAAAGGAGCTTGTAAAACATTATTAGATGTTATACATTAGAACGTAAATGAAAGTAAAAGAGATTAGATCAGAAGAGACCTATAGGTCAACAATTACAAGCATTCAGAAAAAATATATGTATTTCCTCTGAAACTTGAGGTTTTGTTTGGAATTCAGTGTTGGGGAGATGATGAAGATGAGATCTTTCCAAAAGAAGCATAAGCAAGAACGTTGGGGGTGGGAAATGGTGTACCATTTACAAGAACACAAGTAGTTTTGTTTTGCTAGAGAGTATTCTCTTTCTTAATGTGCTATTTTGAGGTTTACCAACCTAGAAGAACTTACAAAAGCCCTCAGAAAATGGTATCTCTTATGATACCACCCTTGGAGTAGAACTTTTTGGGAGAGAAGAGGAATACAACTTAGCTTCCCTGAGAACAGCTTCTGCCCATCTACATGTTCCCCCAAATGTCAAACCAATTAACCAAGGAAAAAGTCAACTTAAGAACTCTTAAGAATAATGTATTTTTCAAGTAGATTCTCTTGAAGGAGTTTCCATAGCCTATCATATGCTGAAATTTTCAGAAACTTCCTTACTCTGGATCTCTTTCATTCACTTTCCCCTTCTTTTTGTGATAGGGCTCACCCTCTCCACAAGAGTGAGCAGTGGGTGCAGTCGACTCTTCCCTTGGGAGCAGGAATTTCTCCCCAGGAAATATTCCCAGGGCTCTCTGCTAAATAAAAGTATCCATCTTCTGTAGAAGAAAAGCAAAAGGAGAGGTAGAAAAGGGAAATAAGAAATATACAAAAGTTCTTTCTCTGATGTGCTAGGCAGAATCCCAAGTGCTTACATTGGTTAACTCATTCAATTCTCCCATCTGGAAGGTGGCAGGGCTGAGAAACCACGCCCACCTCCTACTGTGCCCCCAACTCACTACTGTCTTATTCCAGAAATATTTTTTTTTTTCATGACAGAAAATCAAGAGAGGGTGATGTTAACGGAACTAAATGAGGAAAACAAGTTTGGGAGTGGAGAATTTCATAGAAAAATTGAGAGAAAAAAGGATTTGAAGATTGATTTTGTTTAAGTCATCGAGTACACTGCAAGGTAATAATCTGTGACCTTCCACAGAACTGTGACAAAGGAGGAAGAGTAATACAGGAGTCCAACAAAAGAGCTGAGGTCTATGGTTCCAATGACATTTCAAGGATCTTTGATGCTAAAGAGAAATTGGTTTGGCAAGACAGCTGTACTGAGGGACAGTTTGTCATTGCTCTTTTAAGGGACTGACACTGCTGTTAAAAGATAGGGAAGGTGGGTCTTCTTAAGCCAAGGGAAAAATTTCAGTCTCTGAGGGAATGGTTCTCAGCTTTGGCTGTAAGTTAGAATCACCTGGGGAGATTTTTAAAATACCAGTGACCAATGTGCTCTTCTATCTAGAATCCTTTTGTAATTGATTTGCAGCAAAGCCTTGACTGCAGCTTTTTTTTTTTTTTTTTTTTTCATTTGGAGTCTCACTCTGTTGCCCAGGCTGGAATGCAGTAGCATGCTCACAGCCACCACAGCCTCCAACTGCTGGGCTCAGGCGAGCCTTCCACCTCAGCCTTCCAAGTAGCTGAAATACAAGCACGAGCTACCATGCCTGGCTAATTTTTTGATTTATTGTAGTGATGAGGTCTCACCAAGTTGCCCAGGCTGGTCTCGAACCCATGGGCTCAGGCAATCCTCTCACCTTGGCCACCCAAAGTGTAAGGATTACAGGCTTGAGCCACTGTGTCCGGCTGACTTCAGTAATTTTTTTTTAACTTCCTAGGTGATTCTAATGTGCAGTCAGGGCTAAGAATCCTGCTCTGAAGGGACTGAAGATTCAAAGAAAAGTGGAAATGATAATAAGAGCCAAATATCAATGAGCAAAATAACCAGCAATTTTTATCCTTATAGAAAATTTCATACATACCAAACACACCTATGTAGACCAAAAATACTTGGTTTTTTATTTTTATTACGGTAGTATTCCTGATGTTAAAATTTGTTTAAAGGAGAATGTTACAAAATAACAGATGCCTCTGGTAACCATATATAGTTAAAGTTTTTGTCAGTTTCTTTTTTTAAATTCTCTCAGAAACAGACTTAGAATGTGCTAATTTTATAATTAGATATTATAAATAAGACACAAAGCAAAGATCTGCATATTGGATCATTATATGTATATTATATATAAATGTATACCTATAATTACATGATAATTTGAGAGCTATGCATATAAAAAAGGATCTTTTAAACATAAGTATTCAAACTTTTTTAAAAATGCACCATTGGCTTTAAATATCATTTGCCTTTTAAAATAAAGAATCTATTCACATTCTCACCTAATGCTAGTGACCACTGAGTTTGTATTCATTCTCTTCACTCATTACAATGACAGGAAATAGGTGCTTTCATCAGCTCATCTTACAAGTGAGGAAACAAAGGCTTAATTAACTTACCCCAGATCAAGAGGCTATGAAATAGCAGAGGTAAGATTTGATTCAGTCTCTCTTCATGGCATAGACAGTATTCTATACTACCTGGTACTAATGTGCCCACTTGATTTTTGGAAACCTTCAGAGCACACATGGATGTCAGTATTCATTTCATCAGAAAATCTTATCAACTTATTTTAATGACAAGGCAGGCACCTAAACTATGTTTTGCCAGGTACACGGTAAAGCTTATCTGCAAGAATCATAAAAAGAACCTCAAATCTACAATAGTTAATGAATCTTAAACTCCTCACACATTGAATTTTCAGTGTAGAGAGTTAAGAGTTATTTTTCACTTAAATAGCAACAATCCCAGGAGGTGGTGGTTATCAGCCATCATTTGTCCTCCCGTTAGTTTAATAGCCATTAGTAACAACAGAGATAAATTTTATAGGTGCTAATTGACAATGCAAAAAACCTTTGAAGTTCTCCCACTAGCTTAAGACTTCTTTGAAGTCTTGTTTTAGCTAAAGCACCCCAGCAAAAACCTGGTAAAAATATACATTAGCGAAATAAACATAGGTACCAAACCTTTGCACTGTGACAGTAATTGTAAAAGCATGGTTTAGTGACTGTGACCAAAACGAACCTGACCAGCACTTGACCATATGTGACTCCCCAAATTGCTATAAATTTTTTCTGAGGAAGATTTTGAATGCGTTACCATTCTATTCTCTCAAAATTAGGAAGAGAGAGGAAAGCCTACATATGTACCGTGCTATTCAGCTTTCAAAATTTATTTGATCCACATAAAAACTCAGAGAGATAAAATAACTCACCCAAGGTCACCCTGCCAGTGAATAGAGAAATTGGAACTCAATTAGACAACAAGAGCATGATGTCTTTCACTACACCATAGTTGCCTTCAACATTTACTCTATTGCTGAATTGGAGAAAAATTGTATTAGAACAAGTAGGGGCAAGCCAGTTATGGATAATATCGGAAGAAAGTGAAGAGTTATTTCAAAAGTGCACTAGTTCTAAGTGTTTGCATTTTAGTTAGGCTTCATGTTGACTAATATCTAATCAAAAGTCAGGCTTCATAACAACGGAATAAAACCACATACAAGAATTTGCAATTTGACTTAAGAATTATTTCAAGCTTATTTCCCACCCCTTTGCTACCATCCTCTTTTATCACTAGCTCTTCCACATGGTCTCCACATTATTTAGAGGATGTGAATTTGGGCAATGGCAAAAGAAGGCAGTCTTTTGTATGCTAAGCAAGTTACAAAGAAAGTAAATTGGGCTTAAGGACTCTGACAGGGTCTTAGGTTATGGTGGTGACTGGGTGTTAATAAACAAAGTTATAACACAAGAGTAAAATATCAAGGTTAGACGGTAATCATTGTCCCTTGAGGTAATACTTCAGTGAATTGAACTAGATCCAAACCATCTAGATGACTAGATTAGAACTGATCCTAGAGTTCTGAACAGGGCTGGGTCTGTGCATAGGTATGGATGGCTATTACAGAAACTGTCAATAGAAGAGGCAAACGAATGAGTGCAATACCATCTAGGCAGGTTTTACATCATAGGGAGATCTTCCCTCCTGCTAATGTCTTCATCATTTATACAAGAAATCCTTTGTTAAATGGAAAAGTGTGATTCTTTTCTAAAACTTTTCTTGTAAGGATTCCAAATTTAATCACATATTTCAATTTAGCACTATTAAAACTTACAAAAGTGAAACTGCCTGAGGAAAAGAAGTAGAAAGAACTATCTACTCACCTCCTTGTAGTTGTGGATGGTGACTAGCTGTCCCCCATTTCCATAGATA
Organism: Tarsius wallacei; assembly: GCA_963574415.1. Lineage (NCBI taxonomy): Eukaryota > Metazoa > Chordata > Mammalia > Primates > Tarsiidae > Tarsius > Tarsius wallacei. Next base: position 3,109 of record CAUYQG010180146.1, on the reverse strand, counting down.
GTGGAGCAAGGTCATGTGGGCACAAACACTAGTTTCACAAATATAGCATAGTTATAGAATTTTTAAAAAAAATTATCAGAGGTATCTGGATATTGCCAAGTTTCTAAGGATAATAAGACACTGTTCTCTAGAGTTAAAGGAGTTTACTCTTTAGTGGGAGAATGGGCACTCTTGATAAAAGAGGACACCTTGCGGGCAGGGAGAATGGGAAAAAGGAGTGGCAAGCTTAACAGTAGTTAACCTAGCTAAGATTCCATACTGGCATCTGAGCCTCAGGAGAAATTTAAAATCCTGTCCCAGCAGAATGATCACTGGTAGAAAGTCTTCTGGGAGAAAACCAGCGTGGGCTGGATGGAAGATGACACCTTGGAATGGTGTGGAATTGACTTTGCCAAGGGGAAGAAGATAAATGGCTTGGCTTCATCATAACTATATTTGAAACCAGAAGAATGGAGTAGATGACCCCTTACAGCCACTTCTACTTGCCTGATTTTGTATGCAGACTCCCTCCTTTTTTATCCCTCAGAACATTGGAAAGCTTTCAAAAGACAAGTAATCTTAGCACATTCTGTGTCTTTTGAGAACTGTGGATGAAAGGGGCACATAAATTTCTGTTATTATTACTTACGTGCAGTAATTTTAGTTGGGTTTCCCTGACACACCTTCTCCTTTGTAATATTTTTCAGGGAGTATGCATATGTGTGAGTGTGTGTATGTGTGTCTAAGTGGCTTTGACCCTAGGGCTCTCTTTGATTTATAGGCAGCTCTATAAGTTATGCTGGGGTGGTTTCAGAGTCTGTTTGTTCTGGCATCCCAATAAAGCCTTGCTTCCCATGGCAACTCCAGCCTACGAAGCAAGGCCTAAGGGAAAACACAGTGTTCGTTGCCAGAATGAGGCAACAGCACTTTTGGGGTGCTATTTTTTGGGTAGTGTATTATTTTTGAAGCAACCTCACTTATGGAAAACTAAAAAAGTTCTCCAAAAGTGCTGTTGCCTCATTCTGAATATTACCATAGGAAGCAGCAATCTCAGTTTTCCTCAAACAAGTTAAGGGATTCTGTGAGAATTTATATAGTTTGGGGTTGTTTGGTTTTTTTTTTCAGTTTTCCATTGCACAGTAGCAAGATTATAGGGCATGATCCCAGTGAGAATGTCCAGTGAGTAAGTCCAATATATGCATGTTCCCATTCAAATATCTTTCCCATTTATATAGTAGAGTTCAAAGTTTAACTTTGAGGTCAATTTTCAAGTGTCACTGACACTCTCCCCTGCTTTCTTTCTAAAGGAACCTATGCCTCTCAATTTGGGTGCTTGTCAGAATCACCTGTGGAGCTTTGAAAAAATACCAATGCCCAGAGTCTACCAATAAAGATTCTTATTTACTGGTATTGTGGGGCAAGATTTGGGCATCAAAGATCTCCAGGGTATTGTCTAAATAATAGCATACAATTCACATAGTAAGTCAGGTAAACGGTGGTAGTTGAGTACCAACATACAAGTTAATGACTTCCATTGCATTTTGCACCAAACCAGATTCTGCCATGTAGTATAAGATCTCTGCCCTTTCCCTACCCTACCATTTACTTCCCATTTCATAGATGAAGTCTTTGAAGCTTAGAAAAGTTAAATTACTTGCCCAAAGTCATACAGTAAAATTACATAGTAATGCTGAGTGGAAAACTAGGACTCAAAATTCCCAGTCTAGGAATTCTATTTATTTTGCTTTTTAAAATAAAATAAATCATAATATAAAATTAATTAAATGTTAAGGCAATAATTTCAATATGCTCTTAGGGATAGTTTTATGTGCATAATGCATATATATTAATCCTATATACACAATAACTTGTATCACTCTTGTTTATCCACAATAGCAGAGGTAATAATCACTTTGATAAACATCAGTCATTGAGAGTAAAACAATAGAGAACATTAGAACTTGAAGGTGCATCTAATATCATTATTCCAACACTCCTATTAACAGGGAAACCTAGACCTAGAGAAGGAAAGAGAGCTCTCAAAATCACTCAAAGATGATGAAGGCTCAATAGTATGAGTAATCAATTTTGTTTTATTTTAGGTTTTTCTTAATTCCATGACAAATAGGGTTAACATTGTGAATACCAAGTATAACACAAGAGAAAACTCATAATAAAAGTTCTAGAAGTCTGATCTGAGTTCTTTTAGTGATCACATACGTATATCCTTTTCTCTCTGCTTGTCAACTCTACCAATTAACAAATGGGGCATTAGAGTAGACCTTTACAGCTAGCTCTGTGTTTCCTTGAAAGTCTTTCTTTGCTGTGAAATTAGCAGCTTTGAAACCAATCAGTTGACTATGATTATCAAATGAAGGCAGGAGAACTCCATATTGTCATGCTCCACCTCACAGGTATTTTTCCCTGCTGTGGAACAATGTAACTAGGAAATAGTTAATCCTTCATGTCTGTGGAAGTTGCAACCATTTCATTTTGCTTCTTCCAGATAGAGGTCACGTGAGTCTCAAAAGTACAAGAAGTAGGGCCAATTGCATGACTCATGCTTGTAATCCTAACATTTTGGGAGGCCAAGGTTGGAGAATTGCTTGATCCTGGGAGTTTAAGATCAGCCTATGAAACATAGTGAGACCTTGTCTCTACAACAACAACAACAACAACAAAAATTAAACAAACATGTTGGTGTATGCTTATAGTCCCAGCTACTCAAGAGGACTAGATGGAAGGATTGCCTGAACCTAAAAGATTGAGGCTTTGGTAAGCCACAGTGATGCCACTACTCCAGCCTGGGCCACAGAGTGAGAACCCCAACTCAAAAAAAAAAAAAGGTAGCCGGGCTCGGTGGCTCAGCCTGTAATCCTGCGCCTTGGGAGGCTGAGGTGAGTGGATTGCCTGAGCCCGTGGGTTCGAGACCCGCCTGGGCAACTTGGCGAGACCTCATCTCTACAATAAATAAAAAATTAGCTGGGCGTGGTAGTACGCGCCTGTAGTTCCAGCTACTTGGAAGGCTGAGGCGGAAGGATCACTGGAGCCCAGCAGGTCGAGGCTGCGGTGGCCGGGAGCGGCCACTGCACTCCAGTCTGGGCGACAGAGTGAGACTCCAACTCAAAAA